>CM022953.1:28561469-28772225 GCA_012931725.1 Litsea cubeba
TTCTTGCTCTTTAGCACTACATTAAAAATCTTTGTCAACCAACTAATGCCATCCTCCCCCAAGCACCTCCAGACCTCAATAGGATACCATCTGGCCCAACCGCTTTCCCATTCTTCATTCTTTTCAATACTTCCCTACTGATTCTCCTATAGAACATATGATTCGCTTCTTCTCTAGAAATGGTAAGCTGCCCCAATTGTATGTCACTACTACTGCTTTCGTTAAATAACTTGTAGAAGTAGCTCTTCCAACGCCCTTTTATCTCCTCTTCCTTTACTAATACATTTTCATCCTCATCCTTAATGCATTTAACTTGGTTTAAGTCCTTGGTCTGCCGATCTCTGGTTTTAGCAGGCTTGAATATCTCTCTTTCGCCTTCCTTACTGTCAAGTCGCCTATATAGCTCCTCAAATGCCTTTGCCTTGGCCTCACTAACTGCCTTTTTGGCTTCTCTTTTTGCTTCTTTATACCTCTCCAAGTTCGCTTCATTTCGATCATTTTGCCAAGTTTTAAAGCACTCTCTTTTAACTCTTATCTTGTCTTGGACGGCTTCGCTCCACCACCATGCCTCTTTCTGAACCGGAGCACCCCCTTTGGATTCTCCTAAGACTTCTTTCCCTACCCTTCTAATACACTCTGCTACCTTATCCCACATATTATTTGCACTCTCATCTATCGCCCAAACGTCTTCCTCTAGTACTCTTTCCCTTAAAGCTAGTTGCTTATCACCTTTCAGGTTCCACCATTTAGTCCTTGAGCATCTATACAACTTCTTTTTTCTAGTCCACATTTGTAGCTGCACATCTATGATCAACAACCTATGTTGGGAAGTCAAGCTCTCCCCCGGTATAACCTTGCAATCTTTACAAGCTAAGCGGTCTCTTTTCCTAGTTAAGAAGAAGTCAATTTGTGTCCTCGATGATCCACTCTTATAAGTCACCAAATGCTCCTCTCTTCTTAAAAAAGGTGTTAGTTACAATGAGATCATAAGCCACTGAAAAGTCCAAGATATCTTTCCCTTCTTCATTTCTATTACCGTACCCATGTCCCCCCGTGTACTCCTATGTATCCATCTACGTCGCGTCCTACATGACCGTTCAAATCTCCTCCTATGAAGACCATCTCTCCTTGGGGTATCTCTAGTAGCACTCCTTCCAAGTCTTCCCAAAACTTCTCCTTATGTCCATCTCCTAAGCCCACCCGGGGGGGGGGGGCATAAGCACTAATGACGTTCACTATCTCTTCTCCTAACACTAACTTAATTGCAATAATCCTATCTCCATAGCGCTTTACATTAACTACATCTTCCTTTAAGTCCTTGTTTACCACTATGCCGACCCCATTCCTCGATCTATTAAGTCCCGTATACCATAACTTATACCCAGTCCTCTCAATCTCTTTAGCTTTGTGTCCCACCCATCTTGTCTCTTACAAGCAAGCAATTGCGATTCGTCTCCTTTCCATTGTATCCACCACTTCCATAAGTTTCCCAATTACGCTCCCAATGTTCCAAGTACCCAATCTCAGCCTTCTATTTTGGACTAGCTTCCTTAGCCCCCACACTCGTCCAATAAAGTGTGAGGACCCTTGCCTATTTAGCACTGCACCCGGGCGCCGATGCAACGGTCCTTGCCCACTTATCACTATACCCGGACCATACAGCGCGTCACTAAGTAGGGGACGCCCCCACGAAATTTCATTAGGTCAGCCAGCCCCAAATTCCCTCAAAAACCTTTAGCGCACATTTGTTTCATGTAATTGAATTTCAAGGAATTCTAAAACTAGTATTTATTGAAATGGTTAAAATTGAAGAATCAAAGGTGAATATCCAAAAAATGGCCATAAAAAATGTCCCATTTAATGGAAAATGAATCAAAGGGAGATTGGAAATGCATAACCAGCTATCACCTTGGTAATTCAAATCCTAGGAAAGTCAAGGTCCCATCAATATCTCCACCTTATATTATTCATACCTCGCCACTTTAATAATAATTTGTCGGAGCCCCATTGACTATGGATTCCTATGTATTCAATTCCATGCAAATAAATGGGCCCTTAGAGACCTTTTCTATTTCATAGGAAATGAGATTTTTCTCGTAATTTTCTGAAAGAACTTTTTAAAAGACCTACTAACATACCTCTAACTAATTCTGAATTTGTAAAATTTAGAATACCACATGGGTCCCATGTGCAATTTAATTGGGAATTAGTAACAGCAGTGGTCTTACTCAAATTTATGCCCAAACTGGCTTAAACACATGCACCCATTGAGCCTCCTCTTGTAGACATGAGGCCCCATTGGGTTGGGGACTATTGGGCCTGCAACATATATTGGGCATTTGCTCCAGCACATAGCTATGGGCCTGGCCTGTACCACATGGATGTGTTAGTTTTATGGACTCAATCCAGTAGATGATATAATAAATTGATTAATTTCTTTATTTATCAGTATATTCATGCTTTCCTTTCATGAGATGAATGGTGATTTATTATATACTTGCACATAACCAATACGAATGACATGATAGTTCATGAGATGAACCGGAATCCACAAGTATATTAGATGTAACACATGTGTATGGATGAGATCCACATACGGGAGACATGTGTGACAAATCCTATACTTAAAATATCTTCACAACCAGTGATGAGACTGGACATCCCATACTGACAAGGTTGCAGCATTTTGATCACTATGAGATAATGTGATTTGTCTCGATCATCAGAATGTAAGATTCCGGATCATAGTGCTGGTACATTGGATGTATTGAAGGACCATGAGAAGCACCTTATAAACATTGTCTTTACATTAAGTCTGCTCTCATAATTCCCTAGCAATAGGCTCTCAATCCTGAGGCATTAATGAACTCAAGTTTCTATCTATTCATTTGCTTTGAGTCACCAATGAGTGAGGCCAACTGTAGGTCAACACCTCGGTGATTTGGGTACGTGGTAGTAGAGCTGTGGGAACATTCAATGGTCAAGATAGAATCTATCTCTAATATCCCCTTGTGTCAATTAATGGATTTATCATTGGTAAGTGCGCATCCATTCCGATTAAGAGTTAATTGGAAAGGTACCTATGATCATTATAATTAATTGGGGCTCAAGGATAATAAGATATGGATCTAGTTTGGAAGACAGGTCCAATTGATTCATGGATATTGATAGAGGGGTCTACTTGTGGTAATGTGGAAGTTTATGATCTTCTATGTAATATCCCTAAGACTAGAGTTCAATTGCATTTATATAGTGGAGTTATTTGCAATTAACTGTGGGCCCGGATTACATATGAGATGTGGGGTCGCGTGTCCCAGTTGGAGCCAGTTTTCTAAGGAATCCCTAGTGGTCCCCACGCTAGCCCAATTATTAGAAAGTATCTAATTCTAGTTGAACTCTAAAAGGAAAGTTACTATTTCTATTTGAAGTGAGACTTCTAATAGTGGTAATAGTAGACTTACTAATTTTAGTAGAAGTGAGACTTCTAATTTTAATTAGAAAGGAATTGGAAAGTTACTAATCATATTTGAAGTGAGACTTCTAATTATGATATGGTAAGTTACTAATTAATTAATGGAAGTAAGACTTCTATTTTAATTAAGAAGAGATAGTTACTAATTTTTGGAAGTAAGACTTCTAATGGAAATTAATAAGTGAGGCTTGCAAAAGCTATAAATAGAGGAGAAGAGGGCTGGACGTCCCATGCATGCTCCATACATAGGGATTCACGCCCAGCCCTCTCTAGTGCAAGTGTTGCACGAGTTTTTTCTTCACTCCCTCTTCTAGTTCTCTTTCTAGTTCCTCCCTAGAGTTCCTAGTAGTTTTCTCTTGGAGATCCCACCATCTTCTTGAGAAAAAGGAGAATCTGATACGGGTCATAGCGTGGAAGATCAAGAGGTCTTGGAGATTCCTATTTGATTAGTGAAAGCGTTTCATCATCAAAGAAAGACGCAACTTCTCCATTAGAGCACAACCGAGCTCCAAAGGTATAATCCACTTCCTTGCATGTTGTAGATTATTATGAATGCTTATTAGTTGCTGTTTCTATCTTCTAGATAGATTGTATTTACTGATCATGATGGCTGAGATTGAGGACTTGGATCTTGGATTGGGTTTTATGGCCTTCTGGATAGTTGATCCCTGCATCAAGTGGGTCAAAAGTTTTTTAAACCAATCCTAGAGGCCCACCCTATTTCCAACAGGATGGTCTTTGAAATAACTCAACTAAATGCGATTACAAATTGAGTTTATCATGCAGTTGCTTGCATTAAAATAGACAATGTAAACTGGTTGTTCTTACTAAAATCTGCAAGATCCATACCTTAATATCCATGCGAAGAACCAGCTTTGAAAGCTTGAAATGTGCAGTTGGCCCATCAGGTAAGTTAATAATTAGGAGAGCATCTGCACAAACAATACCTAAAAGACATTAAAACTCAAACAAACAAAATAACAAACCACAGTACAGAAGCATAGTAATAAAAAAATGTGATGTTAAGTGATTCTGAAACGCCAAACTCTGATTAAAAAGATGCATTAAACATTCAATGAAATAATCACAGCCTATGATATTATCTAAATTTAAAAAAGGACGCAAACTAAGCCTTAAGTAGGAAAGTGGAAGCAAGATTAACCTGGTTCCCTGCGATTAGTGTGAACAACAATCATAGAGGTGAACTCTTTCTTGTTGGCATATTCTACAATCTGCAGAAAGATGAACATAATATCATTTTTTTAATACAGAACTCGGATCTGAAAAGTAACCATACAGTCACCATGTCCTATTTTAAAAAGCAGAACCTTTTTTAAGTCATATGTTCCTCTTTTATAGTAATGGGCATTTGGGATCACTGATAATAGCTCCTCAATAAAGGCAGGTCCCCTCTGCAGATAGTGTAATAAAACCAACATTTACCAAAATGAATCAGTCACTTCTATCTAGAAACAATTTCCATAAAATAAATAAAAAATCAATTGACGTGGCAGAATGGAAGGACAGGAATTTTCGAAATGATAACAAGGGAATGCATAAGCACATACAGTAGAATTGAAACGACATGTAGTGATCATTATCTTTGGGGTACTCTCCCTTTTAAGAACAGTACTGAATTCATCGGCATCATTCCCTGCAAACAACTGCATATGCAAACATTTTCACATAGCATCAATATAGAATAAACATGTATAGTTGTGTTCATCTAGAACTAAAGAACCATAGCCCTAGTGCAGGCATCACGCATGAAATCCTAAAACATTCTACAGTCATCTATGTGGGGCTTTGCTTTTTAGGCTTGTAGCTTCACACTATGATTCTGTATATTCTACAGCTTCTCCAATAATAGTTATCATGAGAGAGAGAGGAGAGAGCTATCAAACATTCAGTGGGAAGCTTAGTGCATATAAACTTTTCAGAGAGCCACCAATTCAGTATGAAAATGAACAATCCATCCCTAAGCTCATAAATAGAAGATGAAGAATCTAATCCCTCTAGAGGTGTACAAAATTACCCATGACCCGACCCGACCCGACCCGTGGGTCAATAGGTGGGTCATGGTAGCAGATTTTTGGTGCCCGACCCGACCCGATGGAGAAAGAAACGGTTAACGGGTCGGGTCACCGGGTGACCCGTGAACCCGGTAATAAAAAAAATAAAATAAATGTAATTACTTTTTAATACTAAAAAGTATATTTTTAATAAAATATTAAATGTAATTTTTCATTACTTTTTAATGCCCGAAGGAATCATGAAATTGCCCGAACCGAGCCTGACCGAAAATTGTATATTTTGGTAAAAATGTTTACTTCAAGCATTCAGTGTACAAACACACACAAATCACTAATTTTTTTTTATATCATGCCCTGCCATGTGGTGATGCAGAATGTTCATCTCATTGGCCCCTCCCTGAATTGGCCCATAGCATCTATTCCATCCAGAGTCTGACCCACTAAATGGATGGTCCTGATCACCACAGTGCTTAGATGGAGCCACCCTAACTGGAACATGTTGGGCCCAAGCCAGCCCATTTAGTTAATTGGACTAGGCCAGGCCATGCTTTCTGTCACTTGTTCAGAATTTCTATTACTTATGTAGGCAAATCAGTCACTGAAGCGCTACTTGTTTGGGCTGGGTTGGGGTGGTCTTCAGGCTTTTAGTTAATACAAGCCGGTCCAAAATATTTAAACAGGCCCAAATTCTAGACCTGGACCTGCCCCAAATGCAAAAACCTAAGGCTGAACCAGTCCCGACCCTATAGTCGATGGACTTTGGCTGTGGTAGAGGTGTTTCTGGCTGAGCCAAAGCCACAATTCAAGTCCAGCAGATGAGCCATTAAGGCTGGATGAGTCTTAACTGAGTTTTCAAACGATTATTATCACCATTAAGACCGTCCATGGGCCTGTAAAACCTCAATTTTGGACCGGCTCTGCTCCATCTGTTCAAAATATAGGCCCATCTAATCCATATGGAGAGTGCCCCTACAAAACACTCTGCTTGAGTTATCCTAACCATCCATTCTGTCTCCTTCAAATGGATGGCTAAGAAGAAAAGTCAATGCCCCATATTAACATTTTTAATAAATCACATTTTTTTTAATAAAAATCACATTTTTCTGACCCGTGACCTGACTGACCCGTGACCCGACCAACCCGTGACCCAAACGGGTCGGTTTCGGGTGGGTTTTCACCCACATAAATAGTTGTCATGTCGGGTCGGGTTTGACCCGTTGAACACCCCTAAATCCCTAGGGATGGCAACGGGGCGGGGGCGGGTATGCCATCCCCATCCCCGCCCCCTTGAAATTTGGGGATCCCCGAACCCGACGGGGATGAGGAACACCCCGACCCGGCCCCCATCCCCGCAACGTAGTCTTGCACACTTTTTTTTTTTTGAGAGAATAGTAGTCTTGCACACTTAATACTAGAGGTGTACAAAATGACCCGTAACCCGACCCGACCCGACCCGACCCGACCCGACCCGTCAACCCGACCCGACCCGTGGGTCAATGGGTGGGTCACTCCACACACATTTTTTGTGCTCAACCCGACCCGACCCGACCCGTGACCATTGGTATGGGTAACGGGTCTCACGGGTCGGGTTGGCGGGTGACCCGTGAACCCGTTCTCTAACCCAAATTAATGCTCCGACTGACAGCACCCAAGAACCTTGCTCCACTCAAAGAGAACATATTTGACCTTAAAAGTGGGAGACTTTCATCATCATTGGAAGTGTACATTATCCCAGCTCTGATGGTGAACTCTGCAATAGCTTAAGTTACACCACCAGAATAGAAACAAACAAAAAGTGGGGCCAGAGGCACTATGGGGCCCTTTCGCTTCATATGAACTGAATTTCTAAGAACCGTAAGAAATGCATTTCCATCAAAGGGGATAAAACTGAAGGATGAAAGGTGAAGAGCCACAAGGATCAATCAAGTAAATTCCCCGTTGATAGAAAATGATTAACAATTGACACATTAGTAAAATAAATTCTAGTAACAGTGATGATCCCATCTAGCTTCACCATAAACCCTTCACTCCTCCCCACTTCTACATGAAAAAAAAAAAAAAAAAAAAAAAAAAAAAAAAAAAAAAAAAAAAAAAAAAAAAAAAAAAAAAAAAAAAAAAAAAAAAAAAAAAAAAAAAGACCCGAACCCGACTCCGCGACCCGTTGAACCCGTGACCCGTTGACCCGTGACCAAACGGGTCGGGTTCGGGTGGGTTTTCACCCCACAAAATTTTAGACGGGTCGGGTCGGGTTTGACCCAAAACCCGCGGGTTTCGACCCGTGAACACCCCTACTTAATACACATATTGTATTTATATTTATATTTATATATGTGTATGTTTAATTGTTTATATATATATTATTTATAAATATATATTACATATATAAGTATCGGGGAGTGTTCGGGGGCGGGGATGGCCATAAAACCCGGCCCCCGAATCCGAAAAACGCGCACCCCCCCCCCCCCCCCACCCCCCCCCCCCCCCCCCCCCCCCCCCCCCCCCCCAAAAAAAAACCCGCCCCGATCGGGGCGGCACCCACAGGGCCCGAACCCGCGGGTGAAATTGCCATCCCTATAAATCCCTCTGCTAATGAGGTACAAACAAAGGTGGGAGTGTCACAATATTCTACTTAAGAGTTTGCGTGGATGTATGGTTGGCTTCAATTGTAACAAGTTGAAAGGAAAAATAATAATAATAAGAATAAAGTGCAAGTGAATAACTGAAAGTCTTTCCAATTAGAAACATTAGTCACATCCCAACAGCCACATAATCTTTAGAAGTCCCACAAAATGTGATAGCAATCACAGATTCATACTATTTATATCATCACAAATCATAAAAGACCCAACTTTTTCACTAAGACCCTGCTTGTTTAATCAGTATCAAGGCCCTAGGAGTTCTAAGCAATGCAACAAGAGTGCGCAGCTCTACTGGAAGGTGCTCATTGCTGCAACCACTAAAATCGCATGTTCAAGTCATTTTACCGGTGTAAAGGTTTTTGTTAAAGGTTCCAAAAGTGCCGGATTGAAGGCAAGCAAAGATGCACAACAGCTCTAAAAAAAAAAAAAAAAAATCTCCCCTTGATAAGAGAAGATCACCCTTCCATCAACCCCAGAAACAAAATCCAAGGAAGGCAATGGTGCTGTCTACTTCTTCTCCATCTCCACCTTAAACCCTTTCAGTCCTCACGTCTTCAATCCTCACCATCACACCCCTTTATTGCAAATTCCTAGGAATCAATACAAAGCAAAGCAAGGGTCCCTAATTTGCAACTTAAATTATCATAATCCAATCCCAAATAAATCAAAACAAGACCTTAAATTCTCAATGAACTTTAAACGAAATTGGAGAAAATAGAAAGAACCCCAGAAGAGAATATAGATAGCCCAACCGCACCTCTTCGTCATCAGGCTTGCAAACGGTCTCATCAACCTCTCTAGCGTTCTCGATCGTCCGAGGGATCTTCGGAGGAGGAGGCTGGATAAAGTAGCAAAAACAGGAATCAGACGAATCAGATACAATAAACCATCGATCAATACAAAAAAAAACTTGGAAGTTGAGAGAGATTATAGAGTAGAAGAGAGGAGGAAGAAGAAGAAGACGAATTAAGAGATTTAGTACCTCTTCTCCGAGCTCGAGAGCCCTTTTGTGAGCGGCAACGCGAAGCTTGGCTTTCTTCTTCTTCTCAATCTTCTTGTCATGCTTGAGTTTGGCATGGACAGCAGATCTCTTCTCCTTGTTCTTGATGAGAGATGGAAGGATCTTCCTCTTCTTATTATTAGGGTTTTCGTCATCTGCTACTGCTAGGGGGGTTTCTTCGCTCTCTGCTTTGTTCCTCTTGCCGCCCATTTTCCCTTCCGTTCTTCTCTCTCTGCTGCTAGGGTTTTAGAAAACAAAGAATCTATGAAACGTCCCTCCTGACAAGTGTGGGGCCATGTTATCAAGGGTCCAAAATTGCTAATTTGAGAGGATACCATCGATGTGAGGAGACATGCTCTGATCATCTTCACTTTGTCCAAGATATAAGACATGGGTAAGGAGGGAGGATGATGACTTCACCATATCAAGCTGTTGAGTGGTATTAGGGCATTTTTTTTTTTAATCCATCCGAATGAAGTGATCTGTTAGATCAATCATGCATTCCTTTGGACGGTTAAAAGTAGTTAGGATGATCATCCAAACTTGGTCGCGCATGTTCATTTTCAAGTGAGGCCCACCTAAAAAACTAGTGTGCTTAGGTGAGCACGGGGGTAGCTAGGGGGACCCCAATAAAAAAAAGGTGTTTGTCTTAGGACTGTTGACATATGTAAAGATACATAAAGGGGCATGTTGTAAACTTTAAAGATGTATTTCTATTTTCTCACCTCAACATGGGTAGAAAAATCTTTTGCGACCTATATTTGACCTGCATAAACCGAACCACAGTGAATACAGGTTGGTCACGAGTCAAGAAGACATGACCCACATAACTCATTTAAATGGGTTGAGTTACTGAATCTACAAACCCATTTAAATAGTTTGGTGTTTTGATAATTTGGTAGAAGAATAGGTTATTTTATATGGAATAAGCATAACCGTAGGGTTGTAAATGGGTTGGTTCCGGTCCGGGTCCAGGGTGGAACCGGAACCGAAATCGTTTCTAAGAAGGGGAACCGGAACCGATAATATTAATGGAAATCGGAACCGGAATCGGAACCGTTTGTGAGGCTGGTCTGGTTCAGGTTCCGGTTTCGGGTATAGACTAATACTTGTATTTTTATTTTTTTAAAAATTATGTTTTTTCCACATTTCAATTGGATCACGTACCTACAAACACTAATGTGACCTTTTGTCTATCAATAACAGGCACTTTTAACCAAAAACTCAGAAATCACATCCAAACCGGCAATGAGATGTAGAAAAGTATAAAACCCTAATGTAGAAATGTAGAAAAGTAAAAGGGGTTCTGTTCTCACATACTAAAGTTATTTTATGTTAGTGTATATTGGGTCGGATCCCGGGTCCACGGGTCTGAACCACTGTGGATCCGGAACCGGACCCGTTTAGGTATCGGTTCCAAAAAAAGGATCCAGAACCGAAACCATTTTATTATCGGGACCAAAATAAAGACCCAGACCCGGATCCTAACGGGTCGGAACCTTCGGGTAATCGGAGAATCGGGGACCCATTTACAACCCTACATAACCGGTATTGGTTAGGGTTGCAAATGGGCATCCGATTATCCAATTACCCGAAAGTTGCGACCCGGAAGAAATCGGGTCTGAAGCCTATTTTAGGCTTCAATTCATAAACAGGTCCGGGTCCAAAACCCAATTTAGGTTCCGATTAATAAACGAGTCAAATTTTTGGTCCATTTAGGTTTCGACCCGTTGGCCTGACATAGTCTTTGATATTGCAAACTATAGCGCAAATTATATTTTTTTTTACATTTTTATATATAATATTAGAGGTAGTAGACTTAATGCACTGTTATTAGTTGAATGATATGTTTATTTTAAGAAAAAATTAAAAAATGAAGACAAATCAGAATTGATTTTGAAACTAAATTCCAATCTTGTAGGTGGATCCAATTTTGCAATCGAATCCAAATTTTTCTATCAAAACTAGGTCGGGAACCAATAAAATAGGTTCCGAGTTAAAATTAGACTCGGTACCGGTACCGTTATTTAAAAATGGGTCCGGATCAAATATGGTTCTGACCTCCATTTGCAACCCTAGTATTGGAGACTTCTTGGCCTACAACTAAACTCAAATATGGTTTAATGTTTAATAGATTGGACTCCGACTAAACTTATATCGGTTAGGTCGAGTTAAACAGGTTGACCTATATTAGATGCAAGTTATATAGATAGGGTCGGGTTGGTCTACACCATATGCCAGTTGGGTAGCTTGATCCATTTTTAAAAAGCATTCTGATACAATTAAGCTTCAATCCTAAGACACCCTTGTTCAATCGGACCTATTTTTCCACTCCTACTTCTTGATTATTGGAAAAAAGAGAGGCAAGAAACTTTTTTTGCTTTTACGTATGAGCCCAAGCCCTTTATTTCCTTACACGAGAGAGAATGGTAAACCAACCTATTTCTAAACTAGCCTCTCTTTTTTTTTTTTCCTTTTTGAAGGCAACTAGCCTATCCTATTAGAACCATGAACTGCACCCTCAGCCTGAGCATGCCTTTTCCGACATCCTGTGGGTCTTTCAAGTGTACTCTGTACGTCGGGTGAGATTCGTCGGGTGAGATTCGTGAGATGCCTCTTAGGGCCCGTTTCTTTACTGGAATTCATAGAATTCATGTCTGGTGGTTGTCTGGGAATTTCAAATCCTAATATTTGAAATGCTATCAAATTCCGGAATTTCAAATTCGTTGTTTCGTTCATGGCCTGAATTCCTACCTGAGCTCCAAATCCTATTTATGTGCCAAGTGAGATTTCCAAATCCTACTTGTTAAAGTGGTTTTTCAAATGCTGGGTTTTTTGGAATTTGAAATGCTTGGAATTTCAAATGTCCAGGAATTCTGTGGGAATTCTGGTAATGAAACACAGAATTCCTGACAGGAATTCTGAATTCTCAGACAGCCTGAATTCCTGTTAGGAATTCTAGTAAGTGAACAGGCCCAGGCTCTTACTATTTGTCCAAGCACTTTATTTTGTGTTCAAAGTTTAAGTTCAAGACTTAAATTGATTATTTACATGGAGTCATATAACATGAAAACAAATTGGGTAAATGTTGGATTTGGGTCCTCTTTCAGTAGTTTAGGTCCAAATGCTATGGACCTGACATTAACCCCACAAACATGGGATCGAATTGAATTGGGCTTGAGTTCGCTAATCTAGGATCAGCCTGAGTTAAATTCTAAAGTAAAATGGGTCAACCAAAACCTTCAAAGCCTAGTCAGGTTTGAACTTGGTTTGGCAGATCGATGTATAGTAGATTAGGTTGGTTACTTGGGTTTAGTTTCTGGGTTGGATTGGTGGGTAATGGAGTGAAAATGGACTCTATTTTTTTTTTTTTTTTTTGATGAATTGTGAAAAAATGGACTAAATGTAAGACTCGTTCATTTTTGCTGCTAGATTGGATCATGGGACAGGAGTGTTACTTCAAATATGAAGATTAGGGATCGATCTGTCAAAATAAACAGAGAAGGAAAAAAGAGCCAACCAGAAACCTAAATTGACGAGCCCGTTTTATGTTGGTCTGAGTTGGGTCAGCTCAAGATTTTAAGCCTTTCTTTTTCGCTACAAGGACTTGAACTCATGCCCTCACACATGAGCTACACCTGCACACCTAGCTGCATTTGTTGTTTGATACTGTACTGGATTGATCTTAACCATTGGATTTCGCGATTAACATACTAATCAAATCTAGATGGTAGACACTCCAGTTGGGATGATTTTGGGCAATGGGACAAACACAATTGGGCCATGGCATTTTATGTAAATTTCCTTCGGTCCAGCCCATTTATCCAATGGCTCCATATTTCCAACTATATTGGACCATTGACCTAAAAAAGCTCAACTGAATTAGAGTTACAAGTGGATTGTGTCAGCTACCCACTCGCCGCAGCCCCACAAGATCCAGTAGGCCAGATTTCACACCAATACAACTTCAACCCACTGTTAGATCGACCTAAGAGGAGATCCAAGTGAAGTTTGGCCCAGAATCCATTCATTAGGAGAATGGAGAGGAACAAACAGAGGATCTGGACTCTTGTTGCACACCAACATTTGAGGCCAATCTTCAGATTCCATCAGCTGGGTCCACTTTTGAAATCTAACCCACTCATAATCACTTTTCCCTTGTTGAGGCTGAGCATATTTTACCCCACTTGGGACTTGGTCCAACCTTTTGACTGATCCATCACATGTAAATGATTTCTCTCTTTCTCATTTTGATCATGTGATTTGCTCTAAGAATATGAAAACTACACTTCAAGTAATTCTTTCCTTCCCCTTAAATGAAGAATATGTACTTCCTTTCCTTTCTTCATGACCATAAATTCCTTTCTTCATCTTGCATCAAAACACATCCTTTCAGGTCCTTATAAATGCAACTCCAAAACACAAACTTCCCACTCCCATTTCCACCTCTTTCCCATATTTGAAAACACTACCCTAATCTGAAATCATGGCTTCCTCCCCCAACAAGCCATCCAAGTCTGAAGACGACAGCACCAAACGGCTCGACCGTGAGGTCCGGGACCTGGTCTCCACCCTCACTGATAGGCTCACCAAACTCCACGCCGACACCAAAGTTGACTCGAGCATCCCCGACACCAAAGTTGAGTCCGACGTCGACTATTCGGAGGACGATGAGCATGGCATAAGAGTCCTCACTCTTGCAGGCACCAACACTGGCGCGACCATGCGAGCGGACTTGAGCGACAAACTTTCAGACAATTCCGAGCTTCCTGGTGCCTATGCTAATAGCAATTGTCAAGCAGTGAACAATTCGATCATGATGAACGGAAGTTACACCGCTGAAGACCCTGGCATTCACATATTTATTTCTGAGTATGATGAGGAAGAGCATGGTAAAGGGAAAGGAAAGGATAAGGAGAAACAACTTCAGAAAACTAGTGGTGAAGAAGAATGAAACTATTCATACAAGTGTGAGTATGGAGATATGATTAATAAATCTCTCGGCTCTACTAGATCCAAGAACTCATACAATGAAAGAGAAGAAAAAAAAGAGGAAGAAGAGGATTGTATCTCATAATAGAAGTATCTAGGAGAATAATGGAACTTTTTATTTGTGTCTTGATATAAGATTTAAATCTAGCACTAGATATGGCAACCTCATAAAAAAAATTAATGATTGTCATAGCTCAATCGATTGTTTTTGAGTTTTATTTTGTATCTCGATATAAGGTGAGACAATGATTTGTTGGCTCTAATTCAAGTGCATGAACATGATCTTTTTCTCAAGAAAATGAGTTGCCCTTTTCTCTTAAATGATGCACACTTTTTCATGGGGCCACCCAGATGCATGACCATAAAAAATGTTACTAATATGGAAAAAGTTTGGACAAAAATAATAGATATTAGGCCGATCAAATGATCCTCGCCCTTAGTGCTGCTTAAATCCAAACATTGCTTTTAATCCTACCAATTCAATTCTACCAAAACATTAGCATTTTTAAGAAAACATTTGCATTCATCATGGAGATAATCAATATTAGCCATAGCATTCAGCACATTCTATCATTGGCTAAAACACATGATCATTTCAGTGCACAAAAATTCAGAAAATAGATATTTTATTCATAATTCAAACTACAAATTTAGAAGAAAAGCACATCTGAATTTATCAACAGTAATGATCAAATTGCCTTAATTCAAGCTTGCAAGTTGCAACCATTAGAGAACAAATATCGAAGATAACTATGATGGCCACTTTTGGATATTGACCTGTGATTCTACTTGTAGAAACACAGAAGTCTTGAAATTCTTAGGCCCCTGAGCAATGCATGGATATCTGTATCCTAAGCAACCCCCAAAACCCTCTCTAATTATCCTTCTTTTCATTCCTTGTCAATTATCAATCTTCTCTCATTTATCTTCCCAGTCAATCTCTAGCTCCTGTACCTTCCTTTGTTCTTCTTCCACAGAACCCAACTCTGCAAACTGGTCCAAACCAACCCTAACAAGTTCCCCACCATTCAAAATCCTCAAAACCACAGTAGAAGCTTCAAACCCACTTCCCAATTCTTCCACCACCTCACCCTTCAAACCCTTATTCCTTCCTTCAACAACCCTCACAATCTTCCCCAAAAACACCCCTTTGGGGGCAACAACAGGAGGATCCGAAGAATACCCAATTACCCGTCTCTGCTTCCGACTCAACTCCTGCAAATCACAATTAAACCCTAATCCTTGCGTTCCAAATCGCCGCGGATACTGGGGTACCTTCACATCCTCTTTGGAATTGAGACCGATCCCTCTCCCTTCGGACCATCCATACCCGGCTAGTAACCCGAATCCGAAGCTCCCAACGGGTATCTCATTGAATTCGTCGAGTCCGCGGTCGTCTGGCAGGTTCTTCAAGTCTTCTCGGAGTTTCTTCAAGGATGGGTCATCGAGGGAATCGGGTGTAGATGGACGGTCTGGATTGGATGGTGGGTTTTGGTGACAATTGCATTTGGTTCTGAGATTCCATGTGTTTGGTTTGGGAGGGATTAGGATTTTAGGTTTTGGGGATAGGGTTTTGGACGGATCGAATTCGGTGATGTATTGGGTCTGAGAATGGGATTCGTAGTCGTCGTCGTCGTCTTCTTGTTCACGAAGGAAGTTTTGTTGGGGTGTGGAAGACGAAGAGGAGAATTTGGGCTTTGAAGAGAAGGAGAAGGAGAAGGAGATTTTCCCCTGTGGTTTTGACATGTTCCAGGATGTGCATGTAAGAAATGAAAGTGCAACAGATCTATAAGACAGTATTTTATGAAGAGCCCTGCTACAGGGCTCAAACGGGCCCGGTAGACTTTTTGTTTTATAGGGGGTCGGTTTTTGCGTCCAAGTAGCATGGCTCGTTTTTTATTCACAGGAAATGATAACCGCTAATGTAACAACTAACAACCCAAGCCTCTCTTTTCACATCCTTCTTTCGTGACCAAAATATTTTTTGACCAAAATATTTTTTTTTAAGATCAAGTGGAGTGAAGTGAAATAAAATAAATAAATAAAATATGTAGTAGATTTTAATGATATTTTATTTTTAGTTATTTGAAATGGAATATTTTTTACTTTTTGTATGGGGAAATAAAGTTTTTTGTCTTTTAGTTAATAAAGGTAGTTGTTTTTTGAACTTTTTTTTTTTAAAAAGATAGGAAACTATGGTAAAAAGTGCATTTGATTTGATGTTTAAAATGACTTAACTTGACTCGACTTTACTAGTAAAATTACCAAACGTGCCAGGATATTTATCAAAATCCCTCCGTCCTCCACTTCTTTCTACACTTATCCACCCCACACCCTAACCCCCCGCCCAGCCACCACTGCCTCCTCCGGTTGTGCGAGGGAGAGAGGGCGAAGACTAGGAGGGAGGCAGGGACAGAGAGAGAAGGCGGCGGCACAAAGAGGGAGAGATAGGGAGGGAGAAGGATAGAGAGAGGCTGGTGACGACGGCAGGGAGAGGGAAAGGGAAAGAGGGAGATAGGGAGAGAGGGAGGTGGGTGGAGGGCGGCAAGAGGGAGGGAGAGGGAGAGAAAAAGAGACAGAGAGAAGGAGAGTGAGAGAGGCGTTGGGTGGCGGCAGGGAGAAGGAGAGGGGGGGTCGAAGGGATAAAATGATATTTTGGGAACAATGGAATGTGTAGAGGTACATTTTGGAAAAGCGACGGGATGTGGAAATCGAAGCCTGGGTTGTGGCATTAGTAGCTCTCAACAAAATCTCAAGAAATTTCGTTTATCACAAAAGGAATTTCACAATATGCATGCCGTCCTTACCGTACCTTAAAGGATTAAGGCTGGGCCCAGGGTTGGCCCTACCATACTCTCGAGGGTTATGGCCGGCTCCCAAGATTGCCCTTACCCTACTCTCAATATATGCAAAACCAAGCTTGGGCGAGCCAAAACCCTTAGAGGGCCTGCAGTACCTAGACCCTTACCCTACCTTTGAGGGTCAGGGTAGGGCTTGAGGCCTAAAAACAAGAAAACCATTATTCATTCATTTATTTATTTTATATTGTTACCAAGTATAAGTGTCAACCAAGCATTATCTTATCTAATCTCTATTATGAGGGACCATTAAGAAAACATTTGGAGAATAAAAAGTTTTTTCTAAGAACTCTCTTTTATCAGATAAAGTCATACATGCTTTGGTGACTTAGGTTCTAGAAGTACGATTTAATTTATTTTGTCAAAGAAGAAAAATGGTTAAAATGTCTATTTTATCTCACACCTTTCACAAAAATTTCCACATACCAAATCATTCTAGCAGAATCTAAAAAAGAGGACAATCAGAGTTAATTTTTATCAAAACCCTAACATGAAGTCTAAGAAAGAGGAAGAAGAAGACACGAATGAGTGTAAAAGGTTAAAAAAAAATGTTAAATCTGCCAGTAGGGTCTTTTTTGTGCAGTAGAAACTACGAGGGCCTTTTCCGTGCACCGGACTTATAAGGGATTTTTTCCCATAAAATCCTCATA
This sequence comes from Litsea cubeba, assembly GCA_012931725.1. Classification (NCBI taxonomy): domain Eukaryota; kingdom Viridiplantae; phylum Streptophyta; class Magnoliopsida; order Laurales; family Lauraceae; genus Litsea; species Litsea cubeba. Next base: position 28,579,114 of record CM022953.1, read on the forward strand.
GATATACTTATTATATATTAAAATAAATGAGGGCCATGTCTAGGGCTAGGCCAGGCTAGTACAATTCAAGCCTGATCCTTATATTTCAAGGCCGGTAAAAAAGTGTCCAAGCCCGATTCTAGGACTTTTTCTTAAAAAGAAAAGCTCTCATTTTTAGGGTCTTTTGAGGACTGGGCAAGGCCTCTTTGTCTTGGGGCAAGATCGAGAGACCTAATTGCCAGCTGAGTAGGAATATATATATATATATATATAAAGAAAAAATGCAATTGTGTTGGGTTGATATCATAGTTATTGATTTTGTTTTGTTTTGGCCAAAATTTTTCATTTCGATCAAGTGGCTGAAACAAGATTTCAGTTAAAACTTTTCGATTTGAGTTTCGGTTAATCTCGACCGAAATTCAAGATTTCGGCAGCAATGTAACTTCTCAGCCGAAATGGTATTATTCTTCTTAATTATTATTTTTACTTTTTATACACATATATACTTTGTATTTCTTATATTTTTCCAAAATGTAATTCCAAGAAACTTCACTAGAATAGGTTAAATATATATATTTTTTATTTTTCTATATATATTATTTTATATTTTCCCCGAACTGTAATTCCGAAAAGTTTTGCAAAAAGTTTGAATTAGCCAAAACTTTTCATTTTGGAGGCCAGACCAAAATGTGGTCCGAAATGATATTGACAATTATGATTTATATACCGAAACGAAACATCCCTATGCAACATTTCGGCCAATGTTAGTCACTTTCGATCAATTTCATTGGATTTCGTAAATTTTGGTCAAAATGATTAAAAAAGGACTTGTTGCAGATTTTTTTTCCTGAAAAGCACCAACCCCTAGCCTAAGCCCTCTTTTGAACAGAAATAAAGGAATAAAGAAAACAACAAGCATTTCACTTAAAATATATTCCCTGATCATATTCCAATTAGAATAAATTCCTAATCAAATTTCTACATGTGTATATATATAACTTTATATTTCTTTATAAAACATAAGTCCGAAAAGTTTCATCGAAATTTTCGAATATGCCAAAGTTTTTTGTCACGTCCCCCGAACCCGATTAAAGAAATAAACGGATCCGGAGAGTGAATTTTAGGACTAATTAAAATTTTCGTCCTTTGGGCCCACAGATCATGGTCCGCGGTGAGGATTTAATATTGCAAACCTCTTTTAATGCAATAGACATTGAGTTCATAGAACTCTAGGCATATGGAATCTCTGACCACGACCCTGGAATCTGGGTATTGGGGGTCTCTGCTGATAGCGCTGCTGAGGTACTGGAGGGCGCTGATATGGAAGCTGAGGTGGTCGGACAATCATCTGCTGCTGCTGCTGTGACCTGGCCTGTTTAGGAGGCATCTGTCTCAATGGCTGCGTAGGATGTGGTGGCCTGGGCGCCGGAGCTGGAAATGCAGGTGGTGCCACTCCTGTCTTCCCTGGGCAAGAACGAACCTTATGCCCTGGGTCTCCACAATTGAAACATGCTCCTGACTGCTTCCTGCAATTACGACCATAATGATTCCCTCCACAATGTATACAAGAGACTCGCTGTGGCTGCTGTCGGGGTACAGGCTCAAACCGCAGCCTCTTGGGTGCCGGCTGCTGATACAACAGGGATGAAGAACCCTGTCACCTGGGCTGAGGGATCAGTGCTAAGATCTTCTGCTGCTCCAAAGCAATCACATCCTTCAGAGACTCCTCTACCCAATATGCCTCTTTGACCACATCATCGTAGTTGGTAAGTCTGCTACGCTATACTTGCATCTTAATATCTGCCCGTAGTCCCTTGATGAACCTCCGGACCCTCTCTGACTCTGGCTGAATCAGACTCTTAGCAAATCGGGATAGATGGGTGAAGGCAATCTCATAATCTTGTACTGTTAAATCACCCTGTACTAGCCTCTCGTACTCCTCCATCTTTTGATCCCTATAATGCTCCGGGATAAACTTCTTTTGGAACTGCTCTGTAAATGTCTTCCAGGCTACCTCCTCAGCGATCTCCTCGTATGGGTGTTTGACGGTCTTCCACCATCTCTCCGCTGCTCCACGGAACATGTGGGCTGCTAGCTGAACCTACTGGATGCCCGTGCACCGAAACACTTCATAGATCTTCTCCATCTGGACAACCCACTCATCTGCTACAGCGGGGTCCTTAATGCCATAGAACTCTGGTGGGAACCTCTTCCTAAACTTCTCAACCAATTTATTCAGGTCATATTCTTTGGCCTGTGGCTCGCCCACCTTCTGCACTACCTCAAGCATTTGAGCTTGGAATACAGCTTGGTCTTCATTTTGCTTCTGGCTCTGCTCAGCCATATCCTTCTGAGATTGGATGAAGGCTGCCATGAACTGATGGAACTGATTCTCAGCACCATTCTGAGAAGAACCACCCTCACCTCTGGTATTATGCCTACCAGCCATAATCCTGTAAAACATTCACGGTTAGTTCCAATATGCCCCAAGCTAACATCACAATGCTAGAAACAAAACTAAAAGATCAACCTACTAACTAACGGAAACCTCACACGCGTCCTATGGTTTCTACAATTTTTACCCAGAGAAACCAACCACTGCTTTGATACCAATCTGTCACGTCCCCCGAACCCGATTAAAGAAATAACCGGATCCGGAGAGTGAATTTTAGGACTAATTAAAATTTTTGTCCTTTGGGCCCACGGATCGTAGTCCGCGGTGAGGATTTAATATTTCAAACCTCTTTTAATGCAATAGACATTGAGTTCATAGAACTCTAGGCATATGGAATCTCAAGCAATGATTAATAATCTTTCATTAATTTAAAGTTTGCAAGAAAAGTAAACAAACTAGAAGTTAAGTTATTTATTACATTGGCCATCCCAGAAATAAGGCCAATAAAGAACAAGTCAATGAAAGTAAAAGTCCAGCGAGAGGAATAAATGAATAAAGATTAATCTAATGAAACCCAGTGTATCTCTCTCGTGCCAGGACATGATGACGCTACTCTACGTCATCGGCATGCCACTCTTGTGCCTCCTCAGCTGGTTGGAGATCCTCTGGGATCTCCTCACCTGCCTGCTCCTCGTAGTAGTATTCACCTGATGTGTCTGCACACCAAGGAACAAAGTCAACGACATGTTGAGCAATAGATATACAAAACATAGTAAACATGACATGCATTAAGTGTAGAATAATGACAGGTATAAGATCATATGAATACAAGAATGCAAGACTAGGCATAAAGCGAGATTAATAAACAACAGGAACAATAAAAGGAATCCTAACAATCATCTGACAATAACCACTATCCATGCAAATGCAAAACAAGAACAAGCAAGAGGGAGACTCCAAGGATGTCCAAAGCCACCTCCCGGGGTACCAGTAACAATCTCCTTGGACTACTGATACCATAGTCCGGCTCCAGTGGGATCCCAGCTCCCTGTCCTGGGAATAGCAGCACGGTCACTACCCGCTCCCAGCTATTCAACGCCATGAACACCGTCCTACGCCGACTGCCCACCCCGACAACCGAGTAACCGGTTTGTCATTAAATCCCAAGCTGCAGATGGCCATGATATGCAAACAATAACAAGTAGTTCTGACACAATGACTACAAGACAAGCAAGTCTGGCTAGTTTCAAATACAAGACAAGATCATAGGGATTATCTTATTCCAGACGATACAAGACAAGCGAAACACGTGATAATCCCTTTTATACTACCCAGTCAAGTTCATCAATACAAGACACGGGTTCCTATGGTACACTCTAAGTCAAGTCCAAGTCCTATATTCTATAAGAATTTATGTTTCATAATTGATTACGTGTTTTATGCCAAGAGAGTGTACAAGGAAAATAAACAACGGATACAAGCCAAAGTCAAGGGGAAATTACAATCCAATCCTAGGCAAGTGGTGTCATCCCTGTATCCCACGTGTTCTAACGGAGTACATATGGAAATTGGATCAACAATACTTCTAGAAAATCCCTTGATGTACAATCATGTCGATCATCATTCCATTCAACTCCATATGCATTCGGTTACACTACGTGTAATACACGAATACCTAGACAGCCCATCGAATTCACACCAAGCACGTGATTCGATTTTAAACCCATTTATGGTCAAGTGATAGTAATTTAAAGCTTTCCATCTTCTAAGTCCCAATCCTAGGTTTTAGTTTTAGTCCGGAAAAGAATAAGTGAAATGGCCAATTTCGGCTGACCCTCATGATGGTGTCGGTTGACCGACGTGATGGTCTCGGTTGACCGATACGAACCGAGAGCTAACCGACGGAACAAAAACCAATTTCTACCATGCTGTCGGTTGACCGACACTGAACCGACGAGTGAACCGACAGTACGGAACTCGTACGGGTTCAGGCCATTTCTGAACTATTTCGTCCCCAATCATTCTCCTCCATTTCTAAGCCTTTCCAGAGGCTATAACCTGCATAAAATAGAGCCTCCTGCTCTCCCCATCATCCATTCCATTCATTCCATAACATCCATTCCATTTAATCCAATTAAACAAATTCTATCAACCTAATATCATCATTTATCCAAACCTAACCTAACATAATGATTTCAAATTAATAATCAGAAAGGCTTGGAATTAACTGGAAATCTATCAGAATCATAATCAGATCAATGAGAACAATACAAGCATATATATTATGAAATGCATATCTACTTGCCTCAACCAAAGTGAAGATTGGAAATGGGTGAAATTCGAGGAGAAGCTTTTCTACTCCGAAATCCACGATCTAACCCGATAAAACGCAAACTAGGAAGCCAAGAAGAAGATAGAAAGGAAAAGAATTAAGATCCAACCTAAATCTAACCAAAAGGAAGATAATAGAAAAAGATGAAGTTACCAGAAACCTTACCAGATTGATACCGGAAGCAAGAGGAGATCGAAATGATGAATTCTAGCGGATCGGATCTCTGAATGGAGTCTTCTAAGGTTGAGATCTGGCTTGAGAAAGAAAGAAGAAGAAGAAGATGGGAGGCTACTGGGTTACTTTGGTTGCAGAGAACGAAATGAAATTAGGGCAAAACCCTGATTAAGAAGACGATAGGAAGAAAAGACTGAATCGCCCTTTAAGTGGGTCCGGTGAAAGAATGGACCACTTGAAAGGTTTCTGATCGCCGGATCGCGACGAGTCAAGAGACAAAAATCATCAGAACGACGAGACCTTTCCAACGAACCCAAAAATCACGGCGTTTGGAATATTTCGGAAAAACACTCAATTTTTCCTAAATTGCAAACTACACCCCTGCTATGATCAAACGAACTTGGAATCGAACGAAACTTCGGGAACACTAATCTAATGCTAAAAGAAACTCGCTCATGCTCTAAACCCACTTAAATATCTAAAATACAATTAAATAAAATAATAACAAATTAAACGGGTCAACGGGTCGGTTATTGGGCCCAACTGACCCAGTAAGGTCACAGACCTTACATTTTTCATTTGGAGGCCAAACAAAAAAGGCGTCCAAAACAAAATTCATAATCATGTGTAGGACCTCCGAGGGTTTTGGCATGCCCAGGCCTGGCCTTGCATATATTGAGGGTAGGCCCGGTAGGGTAAGGACAACCTTTGGCCCGACCCTTTTACATCCTAATTGATAATTATATATATTAAAACAATAGGGGAGGTGGGCTATGAGGGGTGCCACCTTAGCAACCCAATAATTCTCCTTTCAAAAAAATATGGAGAAAAAACATAGAGTGCTTTAAAGTGACATGTCATTACATACCACAAATTTTTCTCAAAAGAAAATCTCTTTATCCATATCCTCTATCTCCTAAAGTCTCTCAATCAATATCCCCTAAAATCTCTCTATTTTGCTACAATTATTCTCTCTCTCAACACCATCTATCTTCCATCTTCTCAAGATTGTCATCTTTTTATTTTAATATTTGGGGCCCACCTTTCAACAATTCACACTGATAATTTTTTCATTAAAAATATCATTTTCTTTTAGTTTCCAAATACAGCTCTACTCTATTCAAAGATTGTCACATGTGAAAGAAAATCAGACCCGGCCTTCTGGTAGACCAGCTCATGGATGGGCTTGTGATAAAAATGTTTTGAGGTTGGAGTTTGTTTTTTTTGTTGAATCTTATAGGCATCCTTTTCTGATCTGATTATATAGACATATGACCCTAGGTTTTGGCCCACCATAAATTACACTTCTGTGGGCCCAGATGGACTCATAATTAAGAGATATGTACATTGATCTAAGGTGAGCTAATTATTACTGGGATCAAATAACACTAGCCTGTGGTATTAAAGTCTCATAATTTATGGCTTTTAAAGTTAAGATGTTTATACATTTTTTTTTTAAATCTAGAGCTAAAAACGGTTTGATTAGTTCTAAAATGGTATTGGTGCTAATTCAAAGAGGTAGAGAAGAAATTTGAGTGGAGGGACTGAAATGACCATTAGCCTTTGTGAAAATAAAAAAAATGGTGCATTTATGCAACGAGAGGATTGCACATTTTTATGATTTTCTTTGTTAACAATATTATGTTGTTTGGTGTGATGTATTTTCTTTGCATAAAAGAAAAAAAATAATTTTTCCTTAATAGAGAGGACTTTGATTTTCTACGAAAATACAAAATTTCATTCTTATGAGGAAATAAAAATCTGCATAAACTAGAATCCTCTTGTTACACAAACAAGTTCAAATGGGGTGGCTTTGTTTTATTGGGTTTTGAAATTATCAATGGGTAACAAAAACTTGAATGCATTTCTTATTACTAATATTATATATATTAATAAAATTTGGTTTTCTATATCTTCTTTATTAATTATTGCTGTTATTATTATTTTTATGTTGGTGTTGAATGGATTTTTTAGCTTTATCTTTGTAATAGTTTATTGTTGATGTTGACCACTTGTATTTGTTATTGAAGATGTGTTGATTGTTTTTATATAAATATGCATGAATATATTCTTATATGTGTATAATTAATTTTAAGTCCGCCTATGTTGGGGTATCCTTGACATAGCCGGTCCCGAGCCCAGACAAAGGAGGAGGGTTGTGCGTTAGGTAGCCGACAGCCAGCACAAGACTCAGTCAGATTTCTTTATGGATTTGAGACCTAATAAAATTTCGTGGGGGCGTCCCCTACTTAGCTACGTGCTGTATGGTCCGGGTACAGTGATAAGTGAGCAAGGACCGCCGCATCGGCGCCCGGGTGCAGTGCTAAATAGGCAAGGGTCCTCACACTTTATTGGACGAGTGTGAGGGGTAAGGAAGCTAGTCCAAAATAGAAGGCTGAGATTGGGTACTTGTAACATTGGGAGCCTAACTGGAAAATTTATGGAAGTGGTGGATACAATGGAAATGAGACGAGTCCCTATTGCTTGCTTGCAAGAGATAAGATGGGTGGGACACAAAGCTAAAGAGATTGAGATGACTGGGTATAAGTTATGGTATACGAGACTTAATAGATCGAGGAATGGGGTCGGCAAAGTGGTAAACAAGGACTTAAAGGAAGATGTGGTTAATGTAAAGCGCTATGGAGATATGATTATTGCAATTAAGTTAGTGTTAGGAGAAGAGATAGTGAATGTAATTAGTGCTTATGCCCCCCAGGTGGGCTTAGGAGATGGACATAAGGAGAAGTTTTGGGAAGACTTGGAAGGAGTGCTACTAGAGATACCCCAAGGAGAGATGGTCTCCATAGTAGGAGATTTGAACGGTCATGTAGGACGCGACGTAGACAGATACATAGGAGTACACGGGGGACATGGGTACGGTAATAGAAATGAAGAAGGGAAGGATATCTTGGAGTTTTCAGTGGCTTATGATCTCATGGTAACTAACACCTTTTTTAGGAAGAGAGATGAGCATTTGGTGACTTATAAGAGTGGCTCATCGAGGACACAAATTGACTTCTTCTTAACTAGGAAAAGAGACCGCTTAGCTTGTAAATATTGCAAGGTTATACCGGGGGAGAGCTTGACTTCCCAACATAGGTTGTTGATCATAGATGTGCAGCTACAAATGTGGACTAGAAAAAAGAAGTTGTATAGATACTCATGGACTAAATGGTGGAACCTGAAAGGTGATAAGCAACTAGCTTTAAGGGAAAGAGTACTAGAGGAAGACGTTTGGGCGATAGATGAGAGTGCAAATAATATGTGGGATAAGGTAGCAGAGTGTATTAGAAGGGTAGGGAAAGAAGTCTTAGGAGAATCCAAAGGGGGTGCTCCGGTTCAGAAAGAGGCATGGTGGTGGAGCGAAGCCGTCCAAGATAAGATAAGAGTTAAGAGAGAGTACTTTAAAACTTGGCAAAATGATCGAAATGAAGCGAACTTGGAGAGGTATAAAGAAGCAAAAAGAGAAACCAAAAAGGCAGTTAGTGAGGCCAAGGCAAAGGCATTTGAGGAGCTATATAGGCGACTTGACAGTAAGGAAGGCGAAAGAGAGATATTCAAGCCTGCTAAAACCAGAGATCGGCGGACCAAGGACTTAAACCAAGTTAAATGTATTAAGGATGAGGATAAAAATGTATTAGTAAAGGAAGAGGAGATAAAACAGCGTTGGAAGAGCTACTTTTATAAGTTATTTAATGAAAGCAGTAGTAGTGACATATAATTGGGGCAGCTTACCATTTCTAGAGAAGAAGCGAATCATATGTTCTATAGGAGAATCAGTAGGGAAGAAGTTAAAGAAGTATTGAAAAGAATGAAGAATGGGAAAGCGGTTGGGCCAGATGGTATCTCTATTGAGGTCTGGAGGTGCTTGGGGGAGGATGGCATTAGTTGGTTGACAAAGCTTTTTAATGTAGTGCTAAAGAGCAAGAAGATGCCTAATGCGTGGAGGAAAAGTATTCTTATACCCATATACAAAAACAAAGGAGATATTCAGAACTGTGCGAACTATCGCGGATTAAATTGATGAACCATACGATGAAATTATGGGAGAGAGTTATTGAGAGAAGACTAAGAAGAACAACAAAAGTCTCAGAGAATCAATTTGGTTTCATGCCTGGGAGATCAACCATGGAAGCTATCTTTCTCCTGAGTAGGTTAATGGAACAGTATAGAGAAGGTCAGAGAGATTTACATATGGTGTTCATTGACTTGGAGAAGGCCTATGACCGGGTTCCTAGGGAGGTTCTTTGGAGAGTTCTGGAAAAGAAAAGAGTGTGTGTCGCATATATTGAGGCGAAAAAGGATATGTATGATAGAGTCGTGATATCTATAAGGACGACTGGCTGCGAAACTAAGGAGTTTCCTATCACGATTGGTCTACACCAGGGCTCAGCGTTAATCCCGTACTTGTTTGCCCTAGTTATGGATGAGATTACAAGACATATCCAGGATGAGGTTCCGTGGTGTATGCTATTTGCAGATGACATTGTTTTAGTGGATGAGACGAGAGAATGGGTGAATGCTAAACTAGAATTGTGGCAGAAAACATTAGAGACAAAAGGGTTTAGGCTAAGTCGATTCAAAACGGAATATATGGAATGCAAGTTTAGTCAAAGTAGGACACCTGGTAACATAGAAGTAAGTTTGGGCACACAAAAGATTATAGAGAAAGAAAACTTTAGGTACCTTGGATCTATGGTGCAACGGGATGGATGGATTGATACTGATGTACATAGGATTCAGGCCGGGTGGAACAAATGGAGGAGTGCTTCAGGGGTCTTGTGTGATCGGAAAGTCCCCCTCAAGGTTAAAGGAAAGTATTATAAGGTGGCGGTATGACCAGCATTGTTATATGGATCAGAGTGTTGGGCAGTAAAGCATAATCATGTTAAGGAGATGGAAGTTGCGGAGATGAGAATGGTAAGATGGATGTGCGGGATCAGAAGGAGAGATAGGATTAGGAATGAGGAGATTAGGGGCAAAGTAGGAATAGCACCGATTGGAGATAAAATGAGAGAAAATCGACTCAGATGGTTCGACCATGTTTGAAGGCGTCCAACGGAGGCACCTGTTAAAAGGTGTGAAAGCATGGAGATTGCCAGGAGTAGGAGAGGGAGAGGGAGACTCAAGATAAGTTGGAAAGAAACTATTAAACATGACCTTGCCTACATGGATCTAACGGAGGACATGACCCTAAACAAATTTGATTGGCGTCGTCAAATCCATATAGCCGACCCCACCTAGTGGGAAAAGGCTTAGTTTGGTTATGTGTATAATTAATTTTGATATTTCATAAATTCAAAATTTAATATCTTACTTTTTGTTAGCCTGGGGCGTTGTTGCTAGTAGATATTTAAGGCCAACTATTGTAGATTTATAGTATTTGTGGATTTCTCATAAATGTCCCTGTTAAAAAAGATGTTGTATCAAATGAATCCATGAAAATCAAAAGCAACGCAAAATAAAAATAAGAACAATAGTGCCAAAAATAGAGGATCTTCTTTTCTCTCATTAAGCAACGTGTCAAAAGACTTTATTTTTTGCAAACGCAAACTTAAAAAGTTGATAATTGTAAAAGGAGAATTAATCCAATGTTGAACATAGTTTAATGGATTTGTGAACAGTATGAGTAATAGTCAGCCTGTTTTCCTTTGCTTCAACATTTCCTTTTCCTCCCCTTCTTTCCTATGTCCACACAAAATGACCAAGAGTATTGAATCGGATTCTGCTACTTTTTTCTTCTGGCCTTTGAAGTGGGATTTTGCTAGTTATAGAGTAAGTTGCCTTGCCTTGACAGGACAATATTGATAGAAGATGACATAAGTTAGTTTGGTTTAGGTAATCAATATTCTCCATGTCTTACATAAATTTGAGATCCAAATATGAAGGAGCAGATGAAAAAATCATCTTGGATATTGATGAGTCAGGCCCAAATGACCCAACCCATGAGGATGAAGCTCAGGTACAAGCCCACGGAGAGACCAAGTCAGGGCAACCACGTTGCTTTGGAAACAGTTCCGCCCCTACCAGGTCCTACGGAGAGATATCTCACCTGCCTCGTCCAGCGCGAGGGCAGTTCGAGGGTTCCAAGGGCGAACGTTGCAGCGTCCCCGTCTGTTAGGGTAGACTATAAATCAAGAGCCCCACCAGCACTTGGGAGAGACTAAGATCTTCCCATCTACTTCGACTCTTGTATTCCTCTAGTTTGTAACCTGAAATCATTGAGGAAGTAAAACACCACAGGCAATCTCTGCCTTTCAGCAGTGGACGTAGGTCATTTTGACCGAACCACTATAATTCCTTCTATCTCTTCTTTAATTATTGCATTTACTACATTTATTACTTGACCGGTGGTGTCCGAAACCCTATTTTGGCATCATCAGTTTGGGGCCGTCCGTGGGGATCGAACAAAAGTCCTTTTTACAAAATTATGGTGATCACCACTAGATCGACAAGACGAGCAGAGGGCGAGGGTAGCCCTCCACCAATCAATCCTACCCCGAATGCTCCTGCTCCCACTCCTCAGCAGATGTTGGAGACCATGCAACAGCTGGTAGCCCAAAACCAGCAAATCTTACAACTCGTGCTGGCAAGGCAAGGAGGAGCACAATTTGGAGAAGTACCATAAGGAGCATCGCGCCAAAGAATTCCAAGAGCTCCACGACGTGGAGCTACCCAACTGGGCGCCCATCCTCAGGGTGGCGCCTAGGGAGCTCCCCAGATGGGCGGCGCCGAGGGAGCTCCCCATCTGGGCGCCCATCCTCTGGGCGGCGCCCAGGGAGTTCCCCATGGCGCCCAGGGAGTTCCCCAGGGCGCCCCTCATGGAGTGCCCGGTAGAGCCCAGTTTGGAGGACTTCCACCTCCTCTCTCTTCTTCTAATGGAGAGGATCCTCATTTCCAAGAAGGGGAGAGTGAAAACCAAAGCATGGAGGAGGGAAGTTATTTTCGTGACCCATCCAGGGAAGCTCCCAATCCCTGGGACGAAAAGATCAAGGAGATGCAGAACCAGCTGGGAGAAGTCTACAATGCCATGAAGGCGAAGGTACCGAAGACAGTGGATCACCTAGTCGGGCGAACGGACACACCATTCAAGCCCGATGTGGTGAACTACCCGCTTCCCTGGAAGTTCAAGATGCCGTCCATGGAGACCTTTGATGGAAGAAAGGATCCATTGGACCACCTGGAGACGTATAAAACCAAAATGCAGCTGCATAATATCCCTGATGAGATTATGTGTAGGGCATTCCCAACCACACTGAAGGGTTCCGCCCGGCAGTGGTTTGCCAATCTCGCCCCTACCTCCATCGCCACCTTTACGGAATTGAGCAAGTCCTTTGTGTCACATTTCATCGGAGGACGCCGTCACCAGAAGCCTGCCACACACCTGCTCAGCATAAAGCAGGATACAAATGAAAGCCTCATGAGTTACCTCACTTGTTTTAACGAGGAGGTACTTTAAATTGAAGAGCCTGACGACAAGGTGTCCATGACAGCCTTCCTCGGAGGTCTCCGTTCATCGAGATTCCATTTCTCAGTGATGAAACGCCCGCCAAAAAGCATGCCGGAACTACTAACAAAGGTTCAGAAGTATATAAATGCTGAAGATACCACAAGGGCCAGGCGAGGGGAGTCCTCCAGAGCAGTCGACAACGGGAAGGGGCGAGACAGAGAGGAAAGGAAGGATAGAAGCAACAAGCGAAGCATGACAGAGAGGCTACCTGTCAGAAACCAACTCGGTCCTGCTTCGCAGAGAGACAGACGAACATTTACTCCTCGCGATGTAGTGGTTGAATACATTGCCAGGGAACGCGGAACTGTTGAAAATGAATTACCAGTAATACCGTAAGAGAGTCAAGGTAGTGAGGGTTTGGGGGCTTGATTTTTTCAACTTTGTTAATGTTGTGTAGCAATAAACAATGGATTAATAAAATCATTTTTTATCAGTGCTACAAGTTAAAAAAAAAGAGTCCCCTGCCCTCTAATCACTCTCAAAGTTGTCCTCGGCATCACCATAGACATCATCAGAGCTGTCACTACAATCATCAAGTGCCTCAGTCTGCACGAAGCCTAAGAGGGCAATATCTGGGAAAACAGTTCTCTCATGTACCACCCCAATCACTGTTTCCACAACGGTCTCTCTGAGCATCACCCTCTCACGGGTCTGTATAAGCTCAGCCTCATTGAGCAAAGCCCTCTCTCGGGTCTTCAGAAGCTCACCTCACTAAGTGAAGCCCTCTCGCGGGTCTTCAGAAGCTCAGCCTCATTGAGCGAAGCCCTCTCGCGGGTCTTCAGAAGCTCACCTCACTGACCGAAGCCCTCTCGCGGGTCTTCAGAAGCTCAGTGAGCCCTCTCGTGGGTCTTCAGAAGCTCAGCCTCACTGAGCGAAGCCCTCTCAAGGTCCTTCACAAGCTCAGCCTCTGTCTTGGCGTCTCTCTCTTAGGCTGCTAAGAGTTCGGTCTCAAGCCTGGTCGCCCTCTCGCGGGCCGCGGAAAGATCAGCCTCGGAAGCCCTTCCAGCTGGCGCAGCCCTCTCCTCAGCCTGAGAAGCTCTCTCATTTTCCGCGCTGCAGCGACTATGCCCGCGCCCACTGCTGCAGCCTAGGATCTGGAGCAATCTTTCTAGCAAGTTGCGGGCTCATCTTCTTCTTCTGGGATGACCCATCAGAAGTTACCGAGGGGCAGAGTCTTGGAATTTACATATGCTAAGGGATATATCATGCGCTTCGCAGAGGGGGTCCGGGGGTGTCCCCCGGCGGGGGTCGAGGGCGTAATGGCCGCCACGGGACCAGGGGACTCCTTCCTCAGTCCTGGGCGCCCATCACTCCCCCGGGCGCCCAAGTCCCCCGGGCGCCCGGATCCCTCGGACGCCCAGGCCAAATAATCCCCGGGCGCCTAGGAACTTCTCCCCCGGGCCCAGGACTCTCCTAGAACCAGATCTGCTCTCGCCGCCACAGCGTCGCCCTGCGTAACCTCACCCAGCGCGTCGCCCTGCACAGCCTCGCCCTGCGAAGCCTCGCCTTGCACAGCCTCGCCCTGCATAGCCTCGGCGTCGCCCTCGCCCTGCGCGGGGCACCCTAGGAAACCTCGCCCAGCGCAGGGGCGCCCATCGCAGCTTGCCTCCCTCGCCCGGCGCAGGGGCGCCCGTCGCCCGCCTTGCGCCCTCGCCTAGCGCAGGGGCACCCGTCGCCGCTCTGCCTCCCTCGCCCGGCTCAGGGGCGCCCGTCGCCCGCCGCAAGCCCGTTGCCGCTCTGCTCCCTCCCGTTGCCCGCCGCAAGCCCGTTGCCGATCTGCCTCCCTCTCCCGGCGCAGGGGTGCCCGTCGCCCGCCTTGCGCTCTCGCCTAGCAGCGCAGGGGCGCCCGCAGCCTGGCGGGCCGCCCACCGCAGAACCCCTCGTCCTCGCCCATCGCGGGATCGCCGGAGGAGCCAAGCGCCGCCCGCAGGGGCGCCCGCGGCTTGACAGACGCCCAGCACATATCCACGTCCGGACCGCCGACTGGCGAGTGTCCAGGCCGAAGCCACTAGCGCCTACGCCCTGGAACTTCTCCCCCGGCGCCCAGGCCTTCTCCCCTGGCAGGTTCCGAAGCTCGCCCAGACCAGGATTAAAACCGGAAAAGAGGAAAAAGATTTTGGAGGGAGAAGAGACCTGAATCTACCAATGCCCCCCTTTCAAAAAGTTATTTGGCATGGGGCATTGAGGGGCAAATGATGAGTCAGGCCCAAATGACCCAACCCATGAGGATGAAGCTCAGGTACAAGCCCACGGAGAGACCAAGTCAGGGCAGCCACGTTGCTTCGAAAACAGTTCCGCTCCTACCAGGTCCTGCGGCGAGATATCTCACCTGCCTCGTCCAGCGCGAGGGCAGTTCCTCACCTGCTTCGTCCAGCACGAGGGCAGTTCGAGGGTTCCAAGGGCGAACGTTGCAGCGTCCCCGTCTGTTAGGGTAGACTATAAATCAAGAGCCCCACCAGCACTTGGGAGAGACTAAGATCTTCCCATCTACTTCGACTCTTGTATTCCTCTAGTTTGTAACCCGAAATCATTGAGGAAGTAAAACACCACAGGCAATCTCTGCCTTTCAGCAGTGGACGTAGGTCATTTTGACCGAACCACTATAATTCCTTCTATCTCTTCTTTAATTATTGCATTTACTGCATTTATTACTTGACCGGTGGTGTCCAAAACCCTATTTTGGCATCATCAGATATTGTTACCCATTTCCCCCTTTTTGTGGAAACTTGCAACTCCAAGGATCCTTCATCCCAACCCCTCAAATCTCCTCCCTCTCTTTTCTCTCAACCTTGTAGAATCTCACTTTACAAACCCCATCTCAACCTTTTATCTTTCTTCATCCACCTTAGACTCATGCTGATGGCCCTTCGAAGTGCACTTGCCCTTCTTATCATATTCTGGTTGATTGTCTACAAAGGGTCCAAATGCTGATTGGAGAAGCGGGTTGTGTACATGTTCCTAATAAATATAGAAAATGGATGGGGATAGCACAGCATCTTGCAGTTTGAGCCATTGAAACACCTGTCTATGCATCTTGCACCGAAAAGGGGAACATCCTATATCTAATAACATCTCAGTATTTCTGTGAATTGAGCTACTGTTTTGGCATAAATTGGTATTTGGTAGGTATCCTGTGCTCCGGCTACTCCCCAAAACCCAGAATAGACATGACGAATATGACTCCTGTAGTCCTCTTGCCCCTGTCAAATCCAGTTCTATAATTACTTTCTTCAAGTTCATAAATGTTGGAATTTGCAAAGAGGCTGTGGACAAACACTACAATCCACAAAACCGAATAGAAATTCAAATGTCATTTTTGATTCAGCTGGGTAGACCAGTTGGTTGGAAGCACCCAACCGTCCATGAATTGATCCCTGAGTTCTCTCTCTATGTGAGCAGACGTTCTCTTCTTGCGAGAGCAGGCTTATATCCCTATCTCATTCCTTTAATTGCTAGTATCTATCATCCAAATGAATACGTAAATAGAAGTTCAAAATGTCATTTCTAATTCGCACAGCAATCACTGCTAGTATCTATTATTCAAGCACATCACTGTTTATAATGATGCATGAGTTATATTACTGTAGAGGAGGTAGAGCTTAAAAAGTAGAAACGTTCACATAAGCTATACTATGTAAAATTGCTTTTATCTTGCTAGCTTCACATTGAGATTAATCCGACAACCATAAAAATCCTTATATGTATCAATTGAATTTCTCAAGTTCAGTGCAATTACTTTGGTCCACTTCTAAGATCGATTCCCCCAACTTCAATCTCTCCTACTACGTACTTTCCTTTTCTCATTGAGAGAGAAAAAGGAAGCATATTATCAATATATAGGCGGAGAAGAAAAATTAAATGAAAATACTGATACAGTAATACATCAGTACTGGGACAGATCCAAAGCTCATCTTGTATTAAGGCAGCAAAGTGCAATCCATATAACAGATGCAGAATGTCTCATATGGTCTCTTTCACTCAAGCTCCAAATGGGCACTAACCAAGTCAATCAGCCAGAAGGCATGCTAAGAAAGTATTTTTAGTTACAGGGCCATCCCAAAAACATATGCCAAAAATGATGTACAAAAGAATTTATCTCCAATGATATCATGATCGCGCTCTAGTGCAGGGACTTGACAACTCAGTTATGTCGTCTGCACCCTACTCCCGGAACTCCTCTAGCGGATTCTCAAAGATCGCCTCAATCTCTGACTCTGGGGTTGTGGGCTCGATACCTATGCACCAAGTGTAAATCATCAGACTATAAGAGCTACCAAGTAAACAAATACAACTAGCAGGATATGATGCATCCAGTAAAAATAATGACGGAGTGATCATATGGAAATTACAAAAGCAGATAACTAGGCAATACTGCATGAATAAACACATCCGACAGAATTAAATAAAAACGATAAGCTATACATCAAATATCCTACCAAATAGGCAACTCCATAAGCTAATTCCCCACAAGATAGTATCACTGTCCTCCCGCACTCTAATTGAGTTGTGGTAGAGAAAATGATGGGATGGTGTCCCGGCCAAAAGGTGCATAGGAATATGCCCGATCAAAGGTGGTAACTAGGGTAACAAACATCAAAACCTTTATCGTGGTACCCAGTGGTGTACATTCACTAAACAAATCCATCAATTTGCAAATCACAAAGTAAAGGTCGTTCCACAGAGGTACATGGCTACAGAGATGCCCCAGCTATGTTAGACGTTAACAACTGAGTGGTACTTGACTCAAAGGTCTCAAACAAAGTTGTCTGGCTAGGCTTTATCTTGTGCGAACAAGAATCAAGATCAAATTTAGGAACTACTCCAAACCATCAAATCCATCAAAATCTGTTTACCAAAGTCAAACCCTAAGTAGTCCTTCCCAACTACTTTCTTTCGAAGCCACCTAGCCTCAGTTGATACATATAGGGGATCCTAAGTCCAATCTAAGTTCTCAAATGTGACTCACAACTGATAATGAATACTAAACAATAGAGGAAGATGCTAAAGGCATGTAGATAACCAACAATGGAATACATACAACATCATCCGATTGACGCAAGTCAAGGAATCTTTACAATCCAAGCCTAGGTCCTTGATTGCCTTCCATGTACTGACACATTACCAGTCGGTCCTACGAGATATTGGGGGCCACTAATGTCCTGTAATAATACCTTGGTGCCTCTGATGGTACATGACATCACTTTCCCGTGCATCATCACACCTCCGATGTCTTTTGTATCTCGCACGCTTCCCGGATAATCTGTAAGGGTATATCAGCTCACCATCCCTTACTATTAGTCTCTAGTATAGTCTTCACGTAAAGCCAAGGATACCAAAACAAAGCCAACTGACCTAGGTTAAGGTTCCTTTAAACACGGAAACACAGGCCTTCAATGTTTAGCCGTAACCCTGTTATCGTTAGCCGTGGGGTCTTCTACGATTAGCTGTAGTACTCAGGAATTGGGAACCAACTCTCAGTTTCGTGTGACAGGGTGGCTGTAATTTGCTCTACGGTTAGCCGCAGTACAATTTGGCTGGAAGCTACTATCTGGTTTTCTAACCGTTCCACAATTTACCATTATGCTCCATAACTGGATCAGCTGAACAGAATCTGTTAGGACTCAAGGGGAAATCAGCCCCTTTAGCAGAGGATCTTCAAACATCAATAAAATGCGCACAACCAGCTTCTTTCCTCCACTTAAACTACCACATTAACTACCATTAATACAAACCCCAATAGGCAGTGGCGGACCTGCATTGACCAACCCAGGTCAAAATTGGAATCTATATAGATTTCAATAGTGTCTTGGTGCAGGGGCGAGCAATTTGGGGCACGATCTAGGGCAGTCGCCCCACGTCAAAATTGAAATCACCATAGAGTTGAATGGGGCCTTGGAGCATGCCCCACATGTCTAAACTTGTCACATATGTCTAAAGATAGCCCCACATATGTAAAGCTTCGTTAGTAAAAAAAAAAAAGGAGAAAAAATAGAAAAGAAGACGTGTTACGGCAATACATCGCTCTCCCTCTTCTTTGACCTCTTCTTTTGAAACCTCTTCGAGCCAATTGTCGATCGAGCTCCTTGTCGCCGGTCCCTATGTACTTTGTAGACTACTACATCTTTATTTGCCAAACATATCTAGTATAATCCTTCATAATCACTCAACACCTAAATCAAAATGCTTAATCTCCAAATCCTAATTCCAAAAACTGAACCTCCAAAATCCTAATCCATACCCTAAGCCTTAAACCACCAAATCCGAGCGTATCTACAAAAACCCAAAGATAACCAAATCGATTTCTGTTATCATGTCTTCTTACCTCACTATGATCCAAAGATAGAATTCCACTCTCATTATCCAAAGATTGGAAAGTAAAAAGGGAAAGGATGGGTGTCCTCAAAATGTTCTTGTGTTCAGTTTTTCTCATACACCCACTCACCTTGAATTTGCAGTGACCCCCATGGGCATTGATTTTGACATATAAATTTAGTGAAACATGATAATGTGAGTTTGCGTATCTGAGATTAGGTTAGAATTATTTTTTATCCATCTAATACTTTTTGGTACTTCTAATTAACAACCTCTTCATTACCCAATCTTCACTAACTTGTTGCATCTATTTGAGTTCCATGAGTTGGACATTTTCTAAAGAAAAACGTATAAGTGCTATTTGGAAATGTAAAGAAAGTCAAGCAAAAGTCAAGAAAAAATTTATTTATTTTTCAAATGTAAAGTTTAGCAAAATTTTAGCCCTACCCAAACGAAAATCCTGGTTCAGCCACTGCCAATATGACATACACATCGCCATTAAAACATCAATGAGCTTGGGAATGAGAAGCTACGATGAAATAAATGCTAGAATCAATCATAACATTGCACACATATCAATTTAAGCATATTTGTTCACTTTACTTTGCCTAGGGAAACACTAGGAATGAAACCCTAGCCCAACCACTTCACTTGAGAACCCAACTCTCCAAATCAGCTCCAAAAGCCCAAGGTCCCAAACCCTACCACAAAACAAAAAGGAGAAAAATTAAGCATGGATGCAACCTATATAACTCAAATGGGTTGGAACTTGAGGGGTTAGGGAAGAAATGGCTTACCTACGTAAGGGGAGATGAGAAGGAAGCTTGAAAATGAAAGAAGGTGATACTTGGAGAGGCTCGGAGAAGCTTGGTGGAGGTCAACTGTGGCTTGGAGATCTTCGATGGTTTGGAAGTGGAAGACAAGAGGAAGATGAGAGAGAGGAAGAGAGAATAACAGAAAATGAAAAGAGCAAGAAGAAGGAAGATGTGGGGAACGGTCTCTCTTATGTTGGAGAGGTTTAGTGGAATTACAAAATGGTCCTCCCACTTAAGTGACTTGGCCAATAAATAAATGGAAAAATAAGGGACTTCTAGGCATCGAATTGCGACACATCCTCAACGGCAAATGCTGGAAATGGTGAAATCTACCCAATGCACCCAAAATCTACCCAATGTGTCCATCCCCCGTAAGTCCCATGATCAGTGGGGCCCTATGCGGATCCTCGTAAGTTTGTCCATCACCATATGGTGAGGGAAGGATGCACATGAATATCCCCTATATATATAGTATTAGGCAAATATACTAATAAATAGCATATTGGACAACACATAATCGAAAAGAAGGTTTCATGATTTTCCTATATCCATTAATCAATTCAGCTACACTCCTATAGCCTAGATCCCATTATACTACTTTTTTAATCAACATCCCATTATACTAATGATTGCTTTTAAATGAGAGGGACTTGGCCTCTCCCTTTCCCAAACAAGTAGACTAAAAATTGAATATAGACACAAATGTCACCTCAATACAGCTCATTGATGGAATATATTTTTGAAAATCTACGAACCTGTAAAAGGACTATTTTAAATATGAAAAACTAATTGATTATATTTTATTCATTTTTATATTTATTTTTTCTACTCAATTACATTGATTCTATTTTATGCTTTGAATATCATCCATAACTATAACGAGTTCATTTTCAAAATAAATTATAAAAATTATCGATTTATTTTGAAACTTTAGGGATTAAAGTTATGATCTATTCCTACAATAGGAAATTGATACGTGCCCCATGACATGAACTTCACCGGAGTTTCCATTTCGAAATGGAGCACTCTTTCGCAGCTTTAAGGCGTTAGTGGTCTTCCCGATGTTTATGTAGGTTGATGGCATTGGCACCTGACCTGACTCATTTAATAAATTAGTTACAAGCTAACCTCAGCTCAACCCAATTGCCACTCATAAATTATCTTATTATTACTTTCAAATTCTCATTTTAAAAATTACTAACGCAAGCAACAAAGTCGAAATATAATTTTTTTATATGAATACTATAGAGTATAGACTGGCATCACACTAACTCTTCTAAATTTTAAGAGTAAACTAGAAAACACAATTTGCTGCTCTTAAACAAGGTCACTAGGTCAGTATTAATCACAAATGTGTGTGTGTGTGTGTGAGAGAGAGAGAGAGAGAGAGAGAGAGAGAGAGAGAGATGTTTCTTCTTCTGGAGGTTTCCAGATAGTATGTCATATCCTCTAATTTCATTTCATTATCCAACTTCTAAATTACAAAACAAGTTGAACAAACAAGCAAGGTTACTTGAAACTACAATAGGTTTAAGAATTAGAAGGAAAAATTAAAAATTCTTGCAACTAAAAGGTTAAAAAAAAACCGAACGTTTCTTCTTTCAAATGGATTAACATTATGTCATAGAATCTCTCCTAAAACAACTGTAAAAAAAATAAAATAGATAAATTTGTCCATGTCAGGGGTCAATTTTGGTCCTAAGGCTATATAGAGAGAAGACTGACTTAAGTGAAAAGGCATTAGGAGATGTAACAGTTGACGCATCAGAGGCAGGACTTTGATATTCAGCTTGTCTATTGGAGCCATCACCAATGTCATCATATGTGGATCTGGATTGAGAAACACTGCTAGGGCGACTACGCAGATCATTACCAACCAGGCTTTTGTATATTGTCATAGCCTGGGCCATCATACTCGAGGGATTTTCAGCAGTGCTAGGGAGCAACAGAGTTGTGGCCTACAAAGCTGAAACAAAGATCAACCTTACTGCTCATACTGGTTTTTAGAACTTTGTCTTTTTTATTTCCTCTTCTTTTTCCTTGTGGGTGGAGAATTCCAATGATTATTTATGACTCACCTGTTGGGCAATGTTACCGAATGCTTCGATATATTTCTCTGCAATCCTTAAACTTGCTGCCTGCAGAGAGAGATTCACCACTCTTGAGCTCTATAGAGTTTGAAGAAAATGTGCCCAAGACAAATATATTGAACATATGCTCTGCTTCACAGTGGGGTGTCATTTGAATTTCTCATGGAAGACCCATACATGTGTTGAAATATGAAAAGATAAAATCATACGCTTACTTTTCATTTTGTTTTCATGCTTCCATATATTTCTGAAAAACCAAACTTAAGCAATGGTTACTCAAAAAGAGAACCTTTATATGCATTAATAAAGGCCTGTTTGTTCCATGTAATTGAATTCCTAAGATTTTATAAACTTGTATTTCTTTAAGTGGTTAAAAATGAAGAATTAAAGGTGAATACCCAAAAATGACCATCAAATAACCTAATGGAATTTAAAAAAAGGAAGATGGGAAATAAATAACCAGCCATCGATCACTCTTGTAATTCAAATCATAGGAAAGTCAAGGTCCCATCTTACATGCTACCTTATATGTTCACCCTACACCTCTTTGATAATCTTTCAGTGGAGCTCATTTGACCATGAAAGCCTATGAATTCTATGCAAACAAACATGATTTAAGAATATAAGATGCCTTATCAAAGAAAATGACATTTGAGTTCATAATTTCTTTAGAACTAAACTGGGCAAGTAGGAAGCACATTTAACAACCAAAAACATAGATGCAATAACATAACGTTTTGGTACCATCAGAACCTCTCTCTCAGGAACTATGATAGAAGAAGGTCTTGACGAGACACACCGTAAAGAATTGCAACAAGACCACAATAATACAATATGGACTACTCTATCATGCAATTTCTATAGACCTTAAGAGATGGTCCTTATCTTGGTTTTTTTGTAGTATTTTATGATGTACCCTTCTTTTGTCTACCATATCTTCTTTCACTAAAAAAGTAAAAAAAAGATAAGAAAAGAAGTAGACAAATGTGCCAAAAACACTAGGTGAGTTTGTTAGGGATACCCTCCCCCATGGATCGGTCACTCAAGATCTTTAGTCTCCACCTGGGCCCGATGAAAAAAATTGGATCACTTCTTATGGATTCATTGAGAATGATTCTGATCTAGTTCATGCCCTAATAGAAGTAGAAGGTGCTTGGTTGGGATCCTCAGGGATAGAAAAAGATTGCTGACTTGCAGTCAATTTGATAATGATCAAGTGACATTGCTTCTTCACTTCGAACCAAGGAATCAGTTAGATATGATGCAAAATGGATCTTGTTCTATCGTTGAACAAAGATTTCTATATGAAAAATATGAATCGGAGTTTGAAGATGAGGAAAGAGAAGGAGCCCTCGACCTACAACAGATAGAGGAAGATTTATTCAATCACGTAGTTTGGGCTCCTAGAATATGGCGCCGTTGTGGCAATGTATTTGATTGTATTGCAAGGACCAATGAATTGGGATTTCCCTATTGGGCCAGGTCATTTTGGGGCAAGCAGATCATTTATCATAAAGAAGATGAGCTTTAAGAGAATAATTCTAAGTTCTTGCAGAGTGGAACCATACAGTACCAATGGAGGAGGAACATGATTCTAGCTTTAGTCTGCTCTCCTGATACCATGGTATTACAAGTTAAACCATAGTACTATTAAAGCACTATCTGCAAGATGTAGAAGGAAATTGATTACATGACTATATTGTAACAAGGTTGCAATATGCAAAATGTGAGCCGAGCCCAAGTAGAAGCATCTAGAATCCAATGGACCCCAAATCAGGATTGGCAGCGCAGTTGAGAGATTAATACAAAATTTAGAATAACCAAAAAGATCCACTCAATGATAATCAAAGGGTTATTTTTTTAACTTATGTTCAAGAACCCTGTTTCATTGGAATAACATTGTTATAATTGTGTAAACATGTTCAGGTTATCTTTGGAGACATCCAATATTCAGTAACATCTTAAATTTATGCACACAAAGAAAATCTTCCAGAATTATTCAGATCACCATTGTGTTAATTTAAACATGCTTATGCTAATGTTATTTCATTGACTGCACCAGCTTCTGTGGCCAATGAGTGACATGCATTTCATAAAATCATCATTCGTAACCCACCATTATCATATGATTCAACAAGGCTTCAAGAAACATTGCCCAGAGAACTTTCACCCTTTATAATTACAAGAGCTGTGCAAGAATTGGAGAAAGCTACTCCGCAAGCCATATGTTTTAGCATCATTAATGGATTCCAAGTGTTAACAGCTCTATTATATGACATCTTTAATTTGTGGATGACACACTGTCATTCTACAATGGGTTGGAAGAAGAGATTGGGCCACTTTCACAGAAAACCTATAGACATAGGGTCAATTAAGGCATTTGAGATGCTTTGAAGTGAAATAATGTGAGAAGGAGAGGAATAATCAAAGAAGAAGAATGGGAGAAGGTCGTATCTCCTTAGAGTATCGACAGTCCATTTTATAATATCGTTATGCCTCAATCAAGGCCCTAAGTATGTTAAGAATACAATTAGATGAAAGAAAGAATAGAAAGAATGTAACCTAGTCTAAACAAGGAAAATAAAAGGAGACTATACAGCTACACAATCTTTAGACAATATCCCATAAGTGGGATTTATACATGGGCCAGGCCCAGCCTTTTTAAGGCCTATTATCTTCTACACTCCCCCTCAAATTGATGTGGTAAGGCTGAAAACATCAATTTGCTAGTTAGACCATGATGACGCGGTTTGGGAAGAGCTTTGGTGAAGATATCCGCCAACTGGTTAAACGAAGAGACATGAGGCAGAGTTATAACAACATGTTGACGGATGAAGTGACAGTCAATCTCAATGTATTTTGTTCTTTCATGGAAAACCGGATTATTAGCAATTCTGGTAGCATTGGTATTGTCCCCATAGAGAGGGGTGGAACGACTAACAAGAACACCGAATTCACACAGAAGGCGGCAGAGCCAGATAATTTCAGCACTGGCAGATGACATCGCTCGATATTCTGCCTCAGCCGAAGACTTTGATACGGTGGTTTGTTTCTTGCACTTCCATGAAATCAGAGATTTTTCAAGAAACATACACCAGCCAGTGGTAGACCGCCGAGAGTCCGGACAACCAGCCCAGTCAGCATCCGCATAAGCTGTTAATTGCAGAGAAGTATCAGAAGGGAAGAAGAGTCCATGATGAAGAGTTCCTTTAACATAGCGGAGGATGCGTAATGCAGCAGCAAGGTGCGGTTTGTGGGGATTGCTAACAAACTGGCTAACCGTATGAACTGCATGAGAGATATCCGGCGTAGTCATAGTTAGGTAGAGCAAACTACCAACTATCCTCCGGAAAACAGATGGATCATCCAGGGG
Source organism: Litsea cubeba (assembly GCA_012931725.1). Lineage (NCBI taxonomy): Eukaryota > Viridiplantae > Streptophyta > Magnoliopsida > Laurales > Lauraceae > Litsea > Litsea cubeba. The sequence goes on from CM022953.1 coordinate 28,604,094, forward strand.
AGTGCCATCATCGGAACTGATTTTGCTGTTCAATTCTAGAGGCATATCAAAAGGGAGAGCATCATCAAGCCTGGCCGATGTGATCAAATCTGTCGCATATTTGCGCTGAATGACCCTAATGCCTGATTTGTTACGCACAAACTCAAGTCCCAGAAAGTAGGTGAGAGGACCAAGATCCTTCATTATGAAGTGGCGAGTAAGGTGGTGTTTGAGATCCGTAATGCTGGCATTATCATTACCACTGATAATCATATCATCAACATAGACTAATAGGAATGTGTAGCCCTTCGATGTCCATCGCAGAAAGAGGGAACTATCAGAGTGACTTTGATGAAATCTAGCCTGAAGAATTGCTGTCCGGAACTTATCGAACCAAGCCCTAGAAGCTTGTTTAAGTCCATAAAGAGCTTTCCTCAGTTTGCACACATGCTTCGAAGGACAAGCATAGCCAAGAGGAGGTTTTAAATAAACAGTCTCTCTCAAGTCCCCATGTAGAAAAGCATTCTTGAAGTCCATTTGCCAAAGAGGCCAATTGCGAGCAGCTGCGACACAAAGAAGAGTACGAACAGTGGTCATTTTTGCCACTGGTGCAAAAGTTTCCTCATAGTCAATTCCGTATTCCTGCTTATAACCCTGTGCAACCAATCTGGCTTTATAGCGATCAAGAGTCCCATCAGCATGTACTTTGATGGAGTATATCCATTTGCTGCCAATTACAGAGGCTCTATCCGGGGCCGGTACCAATTCCCATGTTTGGTTTGCTTCAAGAGCGACCAATTCCTCAGTCATAGCATTCTGCCAGTAAGCAATCTTTGAGGCCTGTGAATATGAGGTGGGTATAGGCGTACTATCCAAGGAAGAACAACTCTCAATGTAGAGAAAGATCTAATCTACTATGATTTCACTAGCCAAGCATGAAAGATGCTGTTGGAATGGCTGATATATGCATTCAGCAGAAAACAACAAAGAACAGAAAATCAATAGAGCCAGACGAACTGGATTTTCTGGGCAGACGCTGTGTGTGGGCCCCACAACTTGATCCAATCACTGATCAGAGTATAATCTCTGTAAAGTGGATCAAATTAGCTTCCTGCAGTCCAAATCTGATGAGATTTGGAAAAAGATCCACAAGTCTGGACGGTGGAGATGAAATCCTTCTGAGAAAATAGTCGGATGAAGAAGAGGTGAAAACTACCTCAAAGATGATGCCAAAAATCGAGGAAAATCACTACAATTCCCAGAATAATCAGTCGACCAACACAAGGTGGATAGTTTGTGATGTCTTGATCATCGCATGTAGGCAGCAGTGAAGCAGAGACTGAAAACCGCACGACACGTTCAGGGTCGTCAGTGGGTCGATTTGTACATAGATTCTATTAGAGGATCAGTGAGCAGATCAGAGGTGGGGGATGGAAGGGCAAGCTATTTTCGCAATTCCAGGCCAAAGTTTCACTCAAATCGGATCAAAATCCACAAATTTGGACGGTTTTGATGAAAACAGAGGCAAGAAATAGAAATATCACAAATGTTGCTGGAAACCTCACCTCTGATGGGAGAAAAAATCCAGAAAAATGCTCATAAATACCAGCAATGCTGGTCGACCAGGATGGAGGTGGTTTTGAGAGATGTTGAAGATGATCTGAAGTGGGCCACATCTTGATCAGGGATGATCAGACACTATCAGGAAGAAGATCCAAGTCAGGGAGAATGACTGAATCAATTTGAGAGGGTAACTATAGCTCTGATACCATGAAATAATGTGAGAAGGAGAGGAATAATCAAAGAAGAAGAATGGGAGAAGGTCGTATCTCCTTAGAGTATCGACAGTCCATTTTATAATATCGTTATGCCTCAACCAAGGCCCTCAGTATGTTAAGAATACAATTAGATGAAAGAAAGAATAGAAAGAATGTAACCTAGTCTAAACAAGGAAAATAAAAGGAGACTATACAGCTACACAATCTTTAGACAATATCCCATACGTGGGATTTATACATGGGCCAGGCCCAGCCTGTTTAAGGCCTACTATCTTCTACATGAAGCACCTTGAAGTCCAAGACAAAAATCTTCAAACAAGCAAGATGGAAACAAAGTACCTTTGGACCATTCAAAAAATAATTACACAGATAAAGTACTTTTGGATAAACCAAAGAATTAAAAACTGAAATGAACTTTAAGTGTTTGGCTCAATTTAGGTCAACGATAACAAATCAACACATTAATTCCATTGACAGTTGATAATGACTAGCGAGGGTGATTATTATTTTAATTTCTAGTTATATTAGATCCTGTTGTTTTTTCTTATCCGTTCCACAACAACCCATGCATGAACATAACAACCTGCTCTGATAAGGCATTTTGAGTTAATGATAGGACCAAAAGGTAATTATATGATACACAAAGGTGCACGATAGCTAGAAAATGGAAAATGAATGGAGTTAAGAACAACTACCTTATCAATGAAGCAAAAATTAATATAATGTAGAATACTAAAGAAGTTTCCAGCTTCCTACGATTACAATGCCAATGAGTTATAGGATCTAACTTACAATCAAGTGCACAAAAATCTCTCACCTCAACACCTCCACTTGCTTTAATAGTATCTGATAACACTTCAATTCCTTTAGCAGTTGCCTGTGCTTTAGCAAGTATGGCTTCTGCCTCTCCTGGGAGATGGTAAGGAAAACACAGGTCTACCAACTTATAATAACTGAAAGTTTGAAGAATTCACTTCCCAATTTTTATGATAAAGATTCCTATAGCTTATAGATTTTTATGGTGACACCTAAAAGGATGATTCTACAACCTTGCCAAATTTCATGAACAAATCACATTATGGAAAAAACTACATAAAAAGTTATGGATTCAATACATAACAAATTGTACATACTTTCAAGGGAAACAATAAAAAAAGGCATGCATTCCCTTGAATAGGGTAGTTACATTCTTCTTGTAATTTAGTGCTATATCAATCTAGGATTACGATGTATAACTGAATGATCTGTCTTTGAACACAATCGCCTCCTACCAAAGCTTTACATTAAAGTCATGTGTGGCAATTAATCCTTGGGATTTCTTACCCGTTTTCCACAATGTCGTGTAAAATCCACATTTGGCCATTGTAAATCCCCAAGGATTTGGGCCGGTAGAAATCTTCATTTCTTCGGACATTCAGGCACGACCCCCTCCCATAGGATTTTGAAAATCCTCATTTTTGCAGATTTATGATCAGATACCAATTTTCCTCAGCTATACACATTGGTACTCACTGATATCAATGTGAAATCCTTGGCTATATAATTCCTCAATGAGGAATCCATGTTCTAGGGGCAGTGAGGAATCCTCAATCTGTGGATTCCTCATAGATTCCTCACCTGTTACCAAACATGCCCTAGGAATAAAAATGTTTGAATGGCTTTACCTTAAGAATATTGATATGAGAAATGCAGTAAAGCGTAACAGTTGAGTAATTAGTAATTACTATGATACATAAAAGCATTTAGTGCAACACTAATTTCTTGACACTAATCGATTATTTTATCAATGAACGTTCTCATGTTAAGATGTCCCTTTTGCAATGAGTAGAATCAGACTGTAAAGTTGTTACAATACTTTTGCCAGCTCATCTTTGTTTGTTTAGCGCACTCCCTCTAACAAATCAAGTACTTACTGCAAATGTTTTTATTTTTATGGTTATATAAAGAGAATAGCAGGGCTAGCATGATTGGTCACCACTTGATTTAATGATGGATCCAACCTGTGAGATCTAGGTATGGACCATTTTGTGGATCCGATTATTAGTCAGGTCCAGGTCCAGGTCCAGGTCTACTACTCAAATACTTGTAAACAATGGAGGAGTGAAAACATAATGTTTATCTCATTGGAGGTAAGTGACTCATATTAAATTTGTGCATGTGGGGTCACCTATCAATGATCTAAACCACATGATACTTCAACCAATTATACCCTATTAGACCCAAAATCTGCTTTCATTGGAGTCACACAACATCTGATTGAGAAAAATGTGGTTAATCTTATAATAAATGATTTTTTAAATAAATCACGCTTTTTATACAGCAGGGCCTTCCTTTTAGGATCCAAACCTTCTATTTGATGCGCATTTGGTTCATCAATCATGCATGGAGTTTTTCTCAGTGGGGGCGATATTCACCTTTGGATCGGACTATCATGATCCGATTGCCTTTTTTTCTGTTTTTAAATGCTACTGATCAAGCGATCAGTTGAGCATCCATCAAACCAGGGATGAAAACTTGAATAGATAGCATAGTTGTCAACTCATTTTGGAACCCGTTTCGGAAATTTTCTGGCTGATTTGGAATTTCATTTCATGAAATAATCATCATCATCAAAGCCTTGTCACAACTGTTTTGGGGTCGGCTACAAGAATTCTATTTCTCCATTCCGATCCATCTTGAGCCAAATCCTCATATAAGTTACACTTTTTCAGATCTATTTTTACTACCTCCATCCACGTCCTTTTAGGCATACCCCATTCGCCTTGGTGGGCCATCAACCTTCATAGCCAAACTTTTTGATGCAGGCATGCAGCGATCGGTTGATAGATCAATCTCTCAAATGATTGATCGAATCCAAGAGGATTCTAGCCCTAAGGTACAGCACAAACCATAATAGGAGAAAACTCATGATCACTCTGATTGAATTTAATTGAATAAAGCATGTCTCAAAAACAATGAAAGGCTCTTCTATATATAAGAGCAATGTGTTTGTTAATAAGGAAAGCTACTAATTCTAATTAACAATAAAATTAGAAACAATTCATAATCAACTAATCCTAGGATAGAAATAGTATCCACAGTAGCTTCTCAGCCAAGTTCGGCCTGTGGGTTGCACCCAAAGGGCTGGGTTGGATGGTTGGGCCCATCATGTGGGCCTAGGGCCTCTTTTTGACTTCCGTAGTGCATCAACTCTCCCTGGCTCGAAAGAACTCGCGCTTGATAGTGCTCATAAAGATCTGGATTCAAACGCTGAAAGTCGGTAGCAATTATCTAGGTAGCATCGGAGATGGGCTAGTTTTGCCAACGAACAAGGAACTTCTGAAATCCTCTGCGATGAGTAGAAACAATTTGATCATCAAGAACATCAATGATTTTATCAGGCGGTGGCGGAGCAGCTGGTAACGTAATGGTTTGCTCATCAGAATCGTCCTCATTATCATGCCCACGATAGAGAGTGAGATTGGCAACATTGAATGTGGGGCTGATACCAATATCAGATGGCAACTCGAGAGTATATGTATTCGAACTGAGCTTCTTCAACACTTTGAATGGACCTGTATTTCTCGGATGTAACTTTTTGTTTGCGCCTGGCGGTAACCTTTCAGGATGAATACGGACCATAACCATGTCTCCTTCAGAAAACTCTAGAAAACGGCGACGTCCATTGCCGGCCTACGTTGGGCATGCCCAGACTCTCAAATGGGTATCTCTAATTTAATCCCCTATTGTTGCTACACCTAAATGCTCTCGAAAGCGCTCATTTCTTATTTTATCCTTCCTCGTTTCATTTCACGAAATATAAGAAAAATAATACATATATAAATGTAGAATATAAATATTCAAATTATAAGATAATATATAAACAAGATACATTAATTTATTCTACTAAATCAATAATGCAATATGTTATTTCTACATGCCAAATAAATAGTTTATAAGCTATGTAACAATGTGAAATTAGACAAGCACTCCCAAATCTCAATTCATAGTATGACATGAAATAGAGGGCCTTGTATATGTTTTATATAAAAAATTACAAAAAGATCACTTTTTCTTTTTCCTTTTGTTTTGAAAAACATAAAAAAATTGGTCAAAATGAACTGAAACTCAATGAACTTTCTCACGTGCAGTTTGGCTCAATCAATGGTCTGAACTGAAATTGCTTGGCCATTTGGGCCAAGTTGAACTGAAATTGAAAACTATGATAGGCAGATTTGATGTTCATAAGGTAGATCCCATTGTGCAAAAGATTCGATAACCATGTATACTGGAACTGTTTTTTTTTATCACATGCCCACTCCAGTGGTGGATGAGAATACTGAAACATGAATTTCTCAAAAAAAAAAAAAAAAAAACAGAAAGAAAGAAGATAATACTGAAACATGGACCCATGTAAGTAACAATGGATGCTTCTTTTAAATGGTTCAGATCTTTAGAAGGCACGCGGTGTGCCCAAAATGCGTCTGTACAAATTGAGCTCACTTGACCTTATCTTGTGTTGTCACTTCACTTAAATACATATAATCTGTAATGATGTATATCATATACCCGTTCATGAAAATACAATATGCATGATAACATATGTATGTATGTATGTGAGCAGCAATAAAAAATGCCCGAGCATTTTTTAGGAGAAAAATGCCCCTCCTAGTAGGACCCACTAGGATGCATGATGATCATGGAAGTCAATTGGATGAAGAGATCTATATGAGACCTACCTATGTGCAAAATTTAGACTCCATAATATCATCCTAACCTTCTGATACATGGCCCTATAATTTAATTGTTTTAGAGGCATCATTTTCTGACAACTTCAATCCAATGGCGGGGAGAAGTTGGATGGGTGTCAAATTTGGACTTGTGGCTATTCATTTTGTGTGTGGGTGTTAGGTGGGTGGGGGTAGGGGGGGGCGCTAATTTATCAACTAGGTCATCCTTGGGCTGCTCCATGCATTGCCTTCCTTCTGCTCGTACTCTGCCACAGAATCTTCCGCCTTCATGCTCTGCCCGGGTATGCTATCATTTGTGCGCTTGCCCAAGTACTCTCAGGTCTGTGTTCTGCCAATTCCAAGGGTGAAGGGTCAATCCCTTGCACTGTGAGTTACGATGAGATGCCCATGCCCACTTGGGCTGTCTCACATTCTCACATTATATCATATCTTTGTACATAATAATGTGTCTAATAATAATTGTACAGATGATTTGGTTTTACCAGGACATGGATCATGGCCATTTATAGCCTTAGACACATGGATGATTTTAAACATTGCAGACACATGATAGCCTTTTTAAGAAACCAATACAATATGATCACGTATCAGAATTACATCACTCATGCAGCTGCCATGTATTGCCAAAATGCCAATTCATATCACTGGGTCTGATACCAATACGAGGGTATGTGCGAGTTTCATCTTCTTCTTCTTTTTTTTTTTTTCTGTTTTGTTTTTCCCAAGATTACACCCCTAGAAGATCCCGATAAGAAAGGATAAATTGCCATCAGCCAATACTTCACTAGTAGCTAATACTTCTCATTTACTATTTAAAACACGGCTTTGTTTTCTAGTTTGTTATGTTTCCCCCTTTTTTGCCCGGAAGTTTCAAATTAATAAAGTTTTCTCTTCCAAAAAAACAAGCTAAAGGAAAGTGTTGATTTCCAATTGTACTCCAATTTAATGAGATTGTCAATAACCTTATATGTGCTCCCAAACATTATGTATCAATCTCATTTAAATATTTAAAGAATTTGACCAATGGATTTGCATTTTCAAAATTTACATTTCTATTGGAGATCAATTATAAGTTCTAACCCCTTTCTCCACAGCCCCCAACAAACACTCCTTCCAGCATCTATCACATGTTCCAACACAAACCAATTATTGTTGTGTAGTACCATATATGAGAAACTACATCTTATTGCCATGGGAACCAAAGGTAGATGACAAAGATCAGAAAAATGAAAGATGTAGCTGAACAAATCAGCCACCCAGATGTTACATGTATAACACCAAATTGCAAGAGAATCCATGTGTGTGAAGGTAAATCATGAGGTACTCAGGAACAACCAATATGGATCAACTTAAATCTGTATACAAACATTGATGGCCATGGGCTAAAATCATTTTAACATAACTAAAAACTTCTATAACAAGGAAAGATTTACAAGAGAAAAACACATCATTTAATAGAACGACCAATGCTTCATAGAATTTAAAACAAAGGTAAAAAGTGGAACTTACCTTTAGCTCTGTTCACTTGATCCATCATTGCAGCTTCTGATTCTAAGATCACAGAAGCTTTCTTTCCATCCGCAATATTGATGTTTGCTTGTCTCTTGCCTGTTTAAATATAAGAAAACCCCATCATTGAAAATAAACCATCTTTGAAAGAATACCATATTTAAGTTCAGGAAAACATAACCAATTCAATAACTAGCCTATCAAAATGAATTTAAAAATATGTGAATGCATGCTTCTTTTAACGAATCAATAAAGATATATGCCTAGTTGAGAACCTTTAAAACAACAAGTATATCTAATTATAAAAAAGGGAATAAAAACCTTCGGACTCCAAGACTTGGGCACGTTTCCTTGTTTCTGCTTCCGCTTGCATCTCCATAGCTGCACTCACTCCAGAAGAAGGAGATACATCCCCTGCACAAACAGAGGTTTAATGGGAGAAGATACCAAAATGCAAAGAAGAAGGAAAGCGCATACTAAAATCAATTCCATTACTTATCTCATATCGTAAACACTTCAAGCCCCAATCAGTAGCAGCATCATTAATTGACTTCTAAAATTCATGATTTCATGGATCACAACAGAAAATGGGACAATATAAGAAATTGATCAACAAAAATCTGCAAGTAAGATCCATGCTTGTCTTCTGCATGTTTTAAGATCCTAGACTATATGAGGCTGCATTACGTTAATAGATGCCATCTATTAAAGATAAAAACACCATTTTTCGTATGTGATTAAGGAATGAAAGAATGTCAAATATTCTAAACACAATATAACTTGGATGTCAAATATTCTAAAAACAAAGTAACCTCGACTGAATTATCATGAATGCGTCAGAGATGAGCCTAGCAGTGACATCGAGGCAGCGGTGCATGCTTTGTCGTACACTCATATATGGCATTCAGCAAACCCAATTGCCGCGATTGCCGATAACCTTGCCGAGGAAGGTGCCAACCAAGCTTTGTTTACTGCTTCTCCTTTCTAGGATATGTTCTATTGAGGATATGGGGTTGATCATTCAAATTCACTTTTCTTAATAAATTCATAGTGCTCATCTCAAAAGCATAAAAAAGTAAAGAAAATTCACACATTCCACATAAAACTACCTTCGAAATTCAATCGACTCACCACAACAATATTCTCAATCACAGTTTCTCTCATCAAACGTTTTTCTAACTGAATTCATAGTAACTATCTCAAAAGCGTGGGGAAAAAAACTTACCACAATATTCTCATTCAGAGTCTCTCTCTCCTCAAATGTCTTATCCAGTGTAATCTTCCCAAGTTCGCTATGCATTGTTGTCCGCGCAAGCTGAATAACTGCAAATATCGGATTCTCAACACCATACGAAGCCAAGATAGGATCTACAATCTACACCCGAAAACACAGTCAAACACTCCCCATCAATTAAAACTGAAATATAAATAGAATAAACACATGAACACTATATTCTAAAACCCTACCTTAACAAATAAAACCCCATCTATCAATATGCTGACATTGTCCTTGGTAATTGCATACTGATCCGGGATAGGAATCGCCTCTTCCTTTAGAGAATGAACATAGGCAACCCTATCCATCACTGGAATCAGCAAATGAATTCCGGAATCAAGAGTCTTCCAGTATTTACCAAATCTCTCGACCAGATATGCCTTCTTTTCAGGAACAATTCGGATGCCCAATTCGCAGGGGGTGACAATTTGTATCTTAAAACATTCATAACTCAAGATATCAAGACAATGTCTGAATTCAAAAGAAATGTTGCAAAGAAGATGAGAGAGAAAATGCACAGGAAGCAAGAGATGTAGCAGAGCTGGCCTTGCGCTGAAATCGCGATCGCTATGGAGATTGCGAATGGAGGGAGATGGATTGGATTTGGGAAGAAGAAAAGATGATGATGATGATTGTGTTTGATGTCTGAGTGTGTTGGGTTTATTGGTTTTGGGTATTGGCTCGTTTTGTAGGACAATGCATTTGTATTAGGGTTGAGGGGTAATTTAGTATTTGTCTAAAAACTATATATTATCTCTTTTGGTTGTAACTCGAGTGTGGGGAAAATCTAAGAAGAAGACGAGCTTTGTCCGTGGACGTAGGTGTGAAATCACCGAACCACGTAAATCTGTGTTCTCTTCTGTGTGGCTTGTTTTTTGATTGTTTAATGATCGCACGCTTCCGCACACTCGATCACTGTGTTGTGGTACGCGATCGATGGCAAGATCGGCTGTGAATCTGACGGAAGGAACGTTTCACGGTTGCAGTGTTGTAGAAGGAGACCAGTTTTGGATCTAGCGTTTGGTTTTCCGGTTCTGATTGAGTCGGAGGTAAAGATCAGAGTATCAGACTCTGAAAGAAGGCTGAGATCTAGACTTTGGTTTTGCAGAACCCATCGCAGAAGTGTTGTGGTTTTGTTTTGGCTGTCGCTGCGCAGTGGAGAACAGAGTTCTCGATTTGGACTCGCTGTAGTTTAGAAACCAGAGGATCTCAGTTTGTGGAGTCATCGTTAGTCGCCGGAGTTCGCCCGTGGCCTGTGCCATTCGCACGTTGCAGAAACAGGCAGAGATCGGTTTCAGATCTCTGCTGGGCCACACAATCAGAGACAGAAGAGTTCTGGGTTCTTGCATCCGAAATCAAGAACAGAGGGCTGCTCTCGTCGTCGTGCAGAAACCGGAGCCAGAGAAGATCTGGACTGGATCAGTTCTGCGAGGAGGATCATCGTTTGCATGCCGGATTTGCAGTTGCAGATCGCCGTCTTCGCCGAAACCGCAGAGAAGATCCCCGTCGTCACGCTGCTCTCGCCGGAAAGAAGCAGAGCCCATCTCTGCACAATCGCAGTCCCCGTCGTCTAGTTGCCATTGTCGCCACCGTAGCAGTCGCCGGAGATCCTCTCCGTCGTCTCGCCAGTCCGGCAGCCAGCTGTCGTCGCCACCGGGAAGAAGACGAAAGGGCAGCATCCTGCCCTGTTCGCAGGTTCTGCAACAAAACGAAGAAGGAAGACCTGGGTGCAGGTCTAGGTCAGTTTCACCTGACCCGTTAAGCAGGAAGCCCCTTCCAGCAGCTGCTGACGTCATCGCCACGTCAGCGAACAATACGGTCAACAGCTAAGTTTGACCGGATTCAAGGGCCAGAATAGTTTTGGGAGTTTCGGAGGCATCCGGACTCCGAATTGAGCTCCGTTTTTTTTTTGTTGGATTCGTATCGACTAGATCTACGATCTGAACGAAGTGGATTGTTAGTTTGACAGACAGAAACAAAATGGCAAGCTCATCATCGGCAAAGACCACCATCTCGAATGCAAAATTCGAAGTCGAGAAATTTGATGGTACCAATAACTTTGGTATGTGGCAATGTGAGGTTAGAGATGTTCTAAGCCAACAAGAGTTGGAAATTGCTCTAGAGGATAAACCCAAAGAGATGGAAGATAAGGAATGGCAGAAGATCAATCGTCAGGCATGTAGCACCATCATATTATGTCTCGCGAAGGATCAGAAATTGGAGGAAAAGTATATGACCAAGAGCTTGGAGAATCGGATCTATTTGAAGAAGAAACTTTTCCACTTTGAGTATCGTCAAGGTATTTCTATCACTGAACATCTCGATGATTTTAATAAGATTATTGCTGATTTGATGAACATTGATGTGAAAGTTGATGATGAGGATAAGGCATTACTTCTTCTGAATTCGCTTCTCGATAGTTATGATCATTTTACTCACACTTTGATCAACGGGAAGACTGAGGTTAAATATGATGTTGTGTCTGCTGCTTTGATGAATAATAAATATCGAAAGAAGGACAAACAGGCCCACAAGGATTCATCATCTGAAGCATTGACAATAAGAGGCCTATCAGATGATAGGACATCTGGTAATAAATCTCGTTCTTGAAAGTCCTTGTGGGAGTCCAAGATCCTAACCCTAGAGGGGGGTGAATAGGGTGAGCTACTAATAGTGACTAACTATGACCAATTTTAATTTTCTATAAACTAACTAGTCACTAGTGATGATAACAAGCACAATGCGGAAGCTAAATACATACAATCATCACAAGAGCATGCACCACAACACAATATTTATAGTGGTTCGGCCAACGTGCCTACATCCACTACCGGCTTGTGCTCTCACACCCCACCGGATTTCCACTAATATGCTTTTCAAAAGGCTAAGCAATAACCTCTACAACTATGCTTTTCTAGGCTAAGCAATAACCTTACAATGTGCTTTTATAGGCTAAGCAATAACCTTTACACAATGCTTTTATATGGCTAAGCAATAACCTTACAATCAAATGACTTCTCTCAAAGAAAGTGTTTTCACAAAACACTCTAAGAGATTACAATTAAGCTCAAAGTTACAATGCCTCTTTAATAGGCTAATTTGAAGGTGAAAACTAAACTCACACAACACACTAATGAGTGCAAAGATGTATGCTAATGAGGTGTGTGTGTGACAACTTCAATCAAGTTTAAAAAGTAAAGTCCAATGAATATATGCTCAAAGCAATTCAAAGATTAAAGTACATAGAAAGAATTGATTGAAGTTTAAATGCAAATCACATGAACAAATACTAACTTGTTGATGATTTAAAAAATAAAGGCTCACAAGTTGTATGAAATTAATTTATCTTAAACATGTGATGCATTTTTAGTGTTGTTTTCAAAAACAAGATTTAACAAAGGTTTTAAAAAGATTGAAAACAACAATGATGATTCAAACAAGTTAAATTAACATGTTATAAAGAAATCAAAGTTTTAAACATAACATGTTAACAAAGTTTAAAACTAAACTAAGTTTGAATCAAAGAAAAGAATTCATTACAACTTAATATCAAAGATTGAATGGAAGTAATGAATTCATTTCATCATAGTTATCATGCTAAAAACATTTACCAAAGATTTAAAACCAAGCATGAAACATATGATTAAATTAAGCAAAGCTTACTTGGAGGTTTAACTTCATTAATCCAAGCTTTAGCTTTTCCTAATGACCATTAGCCTTCCTTAGCTTGATCCCCTTTCTTTTGCTTCAAAATGCCTCAAGAAGAGCTTCAAAGATCATCAAAAATGCTTAAGGAATGAGTTTCTTTTTATAGAAAAAGTGGTCCAACGGCTCCTTGTCGGTCGACCCACAGGTTGTTGTCGGTCAACCGACACCTCAACGTTTAGAAACCCAACGGCTTTAATTTTTGAAAAACTGCTTTTAGCGGCGGCCATAAAGCGCCGGTAAAAGTCCCGTTTGACCGCCGGTAAAAGTCCAGAATTCTCAAAAATGAGATTTTCAAAGTGATTTTCTTGGGGGGACTTTGGGCCATTAAACCAAGCTTGGAAACATGATTTTAAATCACTTAAGTGCTTTTAAAATCATGAAACATTAAAAGCCAAATATAATTTGAAACTTTAAAACATAGGCTAAGCTTGAATTTTGAAATTCCTTTTACAAAATCAATTGCATCCAAAATTAAAACCAATTCATGCATAAAACATGAGTTTTACCATATTTTAACAACAATGCATGGTAAGTGTGAGAAATCAAATGATGATTAAAATGATATGCATCCATCAAATTGCAATACACAAAGTTCCTAACAATCTCCCCCTTTGCAATTTGATGGCAAACCTTAACTTAACACTAAACCTCACACTAAGTCTTCAGCTCCTTGGCTTGACACGGCTTGAAATCTTCGGATGCTCCTTCACTTAGCTTGGGCTTTAGCTCTTTTGATCTTCATTCTTCTTGTCCTTAGCTCCAAGCTTTCTTTCTTTTATCTTCTCTCCCCCTTAGACCAAGCACTCTCTCTCCTTGGTCTTTCTCTCCCTTTGCCATTGAATGCTCTCTCCCCCTTTGATCTTTCTCCCTTTTTGGGTAGCTAGAGCATTTTCTCCCCCTTAATCCTTTCTCCCCCTTTGCCATTAAATTGCAAAGGTAGCAATTGAAGAAAGGTACCTACACACATGAAACAAGGAAAATACCTTTAGTAGCACCTGTTAACAAATGAAATCGAAAATGAAATACTTAACAGGCTATTATGCATGTGAGTAAGTTATAAGGGAATAGCAATGGTGAATTTGATCATCTCTAATGCTTCCTTAGAAGGTTTACTCCCCCTCAATCCATAATCTTCTTTTGTCATACTTTTGACAAGAATATAACTATTAGATGCAAGAAGAAGATGGTTTAACCAATTGAGGGATAACTTCAAGGGAAGGATTAGATACCAATTGATAATGATTAACTATAAGGCTCAATGATCAAATTACCAAATTGGAGAGAAACCAATTGACCTATAAGCTTAAGGAAAGTTGAAGAGCAAGGTCAAAGGTTAATCTATCATGGATACCAATTGAAATAAGAACCATATCAATTGAGATTTAAGAGTATGACTTATTAGCTCAATCACTCTAAAATGGACTTAAGGATTAATCCAAGTTAGAGCTATCCATGATGATAAGGGGTTTACTAAACATAGCATCAAATAATATAACTATGAAAATCATATGCTATGTAAATTTTGAAATCATTTCACTCAATCATAAAATATGACTATCAAGTGTAAGATGAGTGAAATGAAATTCAAACCATGATGCCTACCTCAATCATTAACCAACCAAGATTATTAACACATAAACATGGTTGTCACGAGATTTAACCAAATAAGCAAGAGAGGTGGCAAACATGACCATTTATGAAGCTAATGGAATGTGACATGGAACAAAGACATATTACTATCAAGTTTAATCCAATGTGCACAAGGTTTATCACAAATATATAACATCAATTGGAAGTTATACTAATTGAAAATGATATCATTTGATTACCAATTGAATATGGAACATGTTTTGAGAGCAAGCATGTGACAAACACAAGATTCCATCAAGCAACATAAATGAATATTCATCACTTTAATGATATAACTATTGAGCATAGTGATGAACATGAGAAATTGCATTTTGAAAATATATGACTTATAAGAAATATGCAATTTCCAAAGTGTCAACCATATGAATACAACATCTAAGAAATCCATCATTCAAGAGATATAACTATGTAATTCAAGAAATGAATTTCAAAGAGGTTCATATGATCAAACACTACTATGAGGTTGAAACATGTATAAGTATGACAAATACACATGAATCAAACATCATAACCATCCATTTCACAAAAATGACTAGAAAGCATAAAGGATGGATTTGGGTTCTAGTATGGTTACAAAAAAAATAATTAAAGAACACAACCATACATGAAACAAATAAAACATTTGCATAAAGAATGTAACTAAAAGAGCAAACATGCAATAGTCTATCACAACATTCATTTCCATTAAAGGATGACATAAGCAAAAGCATAAGGAAATGAAAACATGGAACATGCTTTGATGAACACAACAAAAAGTTTTAAAGCATTTCCATTCATGCAATCTTCAAATCATAAACAAAAATCTAACAATGGGCATAATGTATATGAAAATAAAGAAAGCACCCTTATCAAACATCAAATTGTATTCTAAGCAATATCACTACAAAGAATCATACAATTTGATTTAAAAACCATTCAACTTGCATTTTAAAAGATATAACTTAATTGGAAAGCATACAAGTTGATCTTTTCAAAGTAATTTTCCATGTGAAAGTATAACTTAAAAATTCATGGAAAAATTAAATTGATTTAAGTCATTTGTTTTTCAAAATAATCTAACTAAGACATACAAACAAATGATATTGCAACATCAATCGATTATGAAAGATCTAGCTATGAAAGCTTTGAACCCATAATCAATTGAACATGTAGAAATGCAAACAAGATGTGACTATAAAAGCAAATCTAACATGTGAGAAATACAATCAAATGATTTTGAAAACCATGATATGTGACTTAGGGAAGTACATGAAGACAAAATCAAATGATCATAAAGAAAAAAATGCATTTTTAAAAAATGTAACTAAGAAAGAACATAAAATGCAAATGCAATCATGACCAACAAAAAGATTTAACTATTAAGGTTAGGTTGGTCAATGAGGTCCAAGGCCCTAAGGTTGTCTATTTGTCTAACTTTGGGAATCCACCTAAGGTCTTGGGATGGATGAACTTTGAGGTCTAACTTAAACTTCTCACCAACTCTAGGAGATTTAACTTGATAAATTATTACTTAGACTTATCACCATGAGATATAGATTTAACTAAGTTTAGCTTAGATTGGTGATTAGTCTTTTGGTGAGTTGCTTCTTTGGGGTTTGAACCATTTTTCTTTTCTTCTTATCTCCTCCCTTTAATTGACTTTTGAATTTCAAATTTATCTTTGCAACTTTCTTCAAAAGTTCTTTCATTTGTTGAGTTAAGGGAGGTAGGTTGAGAACCTTTTTATTTATAAATTCTTTTAAACTTGAGTTAACTTGTTTAATCTTTTTAGAATCTATTTTAGGAGACTCCTTCTTAATTGATTTTACTTGTTTAAGCTTCATGGAGTTCTCCTTGGTTTTTGGTGTCTTATCCATCATAGAATTTGATTTACCTTTCTTTGGTTCAAATATGGATTTAGACACATTGCTTCTTCTTTGTTTGCACTCAAACCTAAAATGTCCTTCAATGCCACAATAATTACATTTAGACATGGGCAAAGAAGTGTGAGTGCTAGAGAATGAGGACTCACCTTTCACAAAAGTGTTGGTGAATTTAGGGTCATATGAGGTATTCCTATCAAATCCAAGACCCGTCCTATCTCCTTTTGATTTACCCAATTTAAATAACTTTTCCAATTTGCACTCATACTTTTGTTTGTATGTTTCAAGTTGAGTGACTTTGGTTTTAAGGGTTGAATTCTCATTTTTAACTTTAGTTAGTTCTTGTTCAATTCCCTTAAATTTGATTAGCTCTTCATTGGCAAGTTTTAACTTCATTTCAAGTTCATTAACACCATTAGATCCAAGTTCTAAGGTGTTTTAAATTACTTTGAGCATTTGACAAGTTTTCCATTGAAATTGCAACTTGGATCTTAAATGGATAATGTTCTCATCTTGTCTTTTAAAAGTATCTCTTAGACTTAAATTTTCTTTCTTAAGCTCATCACAATTTATCTTTATTTTATTTAGTTCAATTTGAGCATTAGATAAATTTTCCTTAGAGATACTTGACTTAGATTCAAGATTGTTAAAGTCTTTGTCTTGCCTTTGTAATTGATCTCTTAGTTTAGAATTTTCCTTATTGAGATTGTCATAACCTATTTTAATTTCATTTAGTTCATCTTGGATATAGATAGGTTATGCAAAGAGATCATGAACTTAGAGTCTACACAATTTAAAGCTTCCTCTTTTTCTCTAAGTTCATCTTTAGAAGAGACTAATTCTTTGTTTAGTCTTTTAGATTCTTCTCTTAATTTTTTATTACTCTTGGCAAGCTTCAAGGATTATAGCATATAATTCTTCATAAGCTTGTTGAATATCATCTTCATTTTCTTTAATTTCTTCTTCTTTCAATTTAAGTTGAGGTTCTTTAATTTTGATGTTTGAATCTCCAATAGATGGAAGAAGGGATCTAGAAGAATCTACAAAGTCTAAACTAGTGGAATCCATTTTTATGATTTTCATGTAAGCACAAACACTAGGGTTTTGACTCAAGGTTTTTACACCTAATCAAGAGTTCCAAACACTTGATCCTAATATTAGAGCACGAGGCTCTGATACCAATTGAAAGTCCTTGTGGGAGTCCAAGATCCTAACCCTAGAGGGGGGGTGAATAGGGTGAGCTACTAATAGTGACTAACTATGACCAATTTTAATTTTCTATAAACTAACTAGTCACTAGTGATGATAACAAGCACAATGCGGAAGCTAAATACATACAATCATCACAAGAGCATGCACCACAACACAATATTTATAGTGGTTCGGCCAACGTGCCTACATCCACTACCGGCTTGTGCTCTCAACCCCACCGGATTTCCACTAATATGCTTTTCAAAAGGCTAAGCAATAACCTCTACAACTATGCTTTTCTAGGCTAAGCAATAACCTTACAATGTGCTTTTATTAGGCTAAGCAATAACCTTTATACAATGCTTTTATATGCTAAGCAATAACCTTACAATCAAATGACTTCTCTCAAAGAAAGTGTTTTCACAAAACACTCTAAGAGATTACAATTAAGCTCAAAGTTACAATGCCTCTTTAATAGGCTAATTTGAAGGTGAAAACTAAACTCACACAACACACTAATGAGTGCAAAGATGTATGCTAATGAGGTGTGTGTGTGACAACTTCAATCAAGTTTAAAAAGTAAAGTCCAATGAATATATGCTCAAAGCAATTCAAAGATTAAAGCACATAGAAAGAATTGATTGAAGTTTAAATGCAAATGAACAAATACTAACTTGTTGATGATTTAAAAAATAAAGGCTCACAAGTTGTATGAAATTAATTTATCTTAAACATGTGATCCATTTTTAGTGTTGTTTTCAAAAACAAGATTTAACAAAGGTTTTAAAAAGATTGAAAACAACAATGATGATTCAAACAAGTTAAATTAACATGTATAAAGAAATCAAAGTTTTAAACATAACATGTTTAACAAAGTTTAAAACTAAACTAAGTTTGAATCAAAGAAAAGAATTCATTACAACTTAATATCAAAGATTGAATGGAAGTAATGAATTCATTTCATCATAGTTATCATGCTAAAAACATTTACCAAAGATTTAAAACCAAGCATGAAACATATGATTAAATAAGCAAAGCTTACTTGGAGGTTTAACTTCATTAATCCAAGCTTTAGCTTTTCCTAATGACCATTAGCCTTCCTTAGCTTGATCCCCTTTCTTTTGCTTCAAAATGCCTCAAGAAGAGCTTCAAAGATCATCAAAAATGCTTAAGGAATGAGTTTCTTTTTATAGAAAAAGTGGTCCAACGGCTCCTTGTCGGTCGACCCACAGGTTGTTGTCGGTCAACCGACACCTCAACGTTTAGAAACCCAACGGCTTTAATTTTTGAAAAACTGCTTTTAGCGGCGGCCATAAAGCGCCGGTAAAAGTCCCGTTTGACCGCCGGTAAAAGTCCAGAATTCTCAAAAATGAGATTTTCAAAGTGATTTTCTTGAGGGGACTTTGGGCCATTAAACCAAGCTTGGAAACATGATTTTAAATCACTTAAGTGCTTTTAAAATCATGAAACATTAAAAGCCAAATATAATTTGAAACTTTAAAACATAGGCTAAGCTTGAATTTTGAAATTCCTTTTACAAAATCAATTGCATCCAAAATTAAAACCAATTCATGCATAAAACATGAGTTTTACCATATTTTAAAAACAATGCATGGATAAAATAAGATTTCAATGTTTTCTAAAATAATGCAAGTGTGAGAAATCAAATGATGATTAAAATGATATGCATCCATCAAATTGCAATACACAAAGTTCCTAACAGTTCTAAATCGAGAGGAAAATCAAAACCACCTGCAAAAGATGAATGTGCGTTTTGTCGCAAAAAGGGGCATTGGAAGAAGGATTGTCCAAAGTTGAAAAACAATTGCAAAAATAAATCTGATGCAAACATTGGACACGATGGAGATGATGATTCTGAATTTAATTTGACTGTTTCCTCATTGGTATGCCATTCTGACGAATGATTTTAGACTCGGGTTGTACCTATCATATGTGTCCCAACAGGGAATGGTTTTCCAGCTTTCGAGAGTTGGATGGTGGAACAGTTTTGATGGGCAATGATAGTGCTTGCAAAACAAAAGGGATAGGAAAAATCCGTTTGAAGATGCATGATGGTTTAGTTAGAGTTTTGACAGATGTTCGGTATGTACTGGATTTGAAGAAGAATCTTATCTCATTGGGTGCTTTAGACTCCAAAGACTTCAAGATTACCATGGAAGGTGGAGTTCTAAAAGTTGTTTATGGTGCACTTGTGTTGATGAAGGGTGTCCGAAGAGGTAATCTGTATTTCTTGCAAGGGAGTACAGTTGTAGGTGGAGCAGCAACAGTATCTGATAGCTCAAGTGAGACTGTTACAGACACAACCAAATTGTGGCACATGCGTCTAGGGCATGCTGGGGAGAGAAGCATTGCAGGGTTTGGTTAAGCAAGGCTTGTTGCAAGGTGTAAAAACCTGCAAGTTGGGATTTTGTGAACATTGTGTTTTTGGCAAGCAGACAAAAGTGAAGTTTGGCACCGCGATCCATCGCACTCAAGGCACACTAGACTATGTTCATTCGGATGTATGGGGTCCTACCAAGGTGGCATCTTTGGGAGGTATGCACTACTTTGTTATATTCGTTGATGACTTCTTCAGAAGAGTATGGGTGTACATCATGAAGCACAAGGATGAAGTCTTGAATGTGTTCTTGAAGTGGAAGAAAATGATTGAAACACAGACTGGCAGAAAGATCAAAAGGCTTAGGTCAGATAATGGTGGAGAGTACAAGTCTGATCCGTTCTTGAAAATACGTCAGGATGAGGGGATCGTGAGGCATTTCACAGTTAGTGGGACTCCGCAACAGAATGGGGTGGCAGAACGCATGAACCGCACTATATTGGAGAAAGTTCGGTGTATGTTGTCTAATTCTAGATTAGGCAAAGCTTTTTGGGGTGAGGCAGTTGCTTATGCTTGTCATCTCATCAATAGGTTGCCTTCTGCTGTGATCGAGGGTAAAACACCCATTGAGGTATGGTCTGGAAAACCCACTACTGATTATGATAAATTGCATATATTTGGTTGTCCTGCTTATTACCATGTCACAGAGAGTAAGTTGGATCAAAGGGCCAAGAAAGCTATATTCTTGGGTTTCAGCAGTGGTGTGAAAGGATACCGACTATGGTGTCCAGATTCAAAGAAACTTGTTCTGAGCAGGGATGTGACTTTTGATGAAGCTGCTATGTGTAAACAGAACAAGCAAAATGGCTCTCAGGAGGAGAGCAAAGCCAATGGTAAATCGAAGTAGGTGGAGTTTGATGTCATCCCAATTGAGTTAGAGGGTGATGATACAGATGAGTAGGAGACTCAAGCTCAAGAGCCTCCATAAGAGCAAGCAGATTCTATTGCAACCAGTAGACCAAAAAGGAATATTCGAAAACCTCAACGATACTCTGATATGGTGGCATATGCACTTTCGATGGTTGAAGAATCTGTTCGTACCACCTACAAAGAAATAAAGAGGCATTTGGAAAACGCAGATATGCTGACTAAGGTGGTGACTAGGGACAAGTTTAAGGACTTGATCAACATTCTGCGATTTTGAGCACCTTCAGGTGTATGGCGCCTTCGGGCACATTTGGAGGCGTGTGATTGCATGCCAAGGTGGAAAATGTTATGGCCTGCAAATCTCGCTAAGGTGGAGATTTGTTAGGTTTATTGGTTTTGGGTTTTGGCTCGTTTTGTAGGCCCAATGCATTTGTATTAGGGTTGAGGGGTAATTTAGTATTTGTCTAAAAACTATATATTATCTCTTTTGGTTGTAACCCTAGTGTGGGGAAAATCTAAGAAGAAGACGAGCTTTGTCCGTGGACGTAGGTGTGAAATCACCGAACCACGTAAATCTGTGTTCTCTTCTGTGTGGCTTGTTTTTTGATTGTTTGTTGATCGCACGCTTCCGCACACTCGATCACAACAGAGTGTTGATGTGAGGAGGCGATGGTTTCTGGAGATGATGGAGTTCATGGTCATCCTCCAAATCGTCATTCTTTTTAGGGTTTTGGGGTTTTCTTGGAGAGGAAGACAGAAGAAGAAGAAGAAGAAGAAGAAGAAGCGCAAGAAGCGCAGGGAAACATATAGAGGAGAGTTTTGGAAGACAAAGAGGTTATTGAAGGGTTTATGCTTTATATGCAATGTTGGTGTCCGATTAATAAGATGAAAAGCAGTCAAAGCACATTCACCCCAAAAATCAATAGGCAATTGAGCTTGAAAGTGCAAAGCATGTGCAACATTAAGAACATGTTTATGTTTTCGCTCCACTCTACCATTTTGTTGTGGAGTATCCACACAAGAAGTTTGATGCAAAATTTCCATTTGAGCAAAAAATTCTTTTAAACATAAAAATTCTTGCCCATTATCACTCCGTAACACCTTAACATGCTTATTAAATTGAGTTGTGACCATTGCACAAAAATTCTTAATCAATTGGCCAACTTCATACTTTCCAACCATCAAATACACCCATGTAGCTCGAGAACAATCATCAACAATGGTTAAAAAATAATGAGCACCACAGCTAGAAGCAACATAATACGAACCCCAAATATCGCAATTTATCAAATCAAACAAATCAGATGCTTTATTTGTACTTAAAGGAAAAGAGTGACGAGGCTGCTTAGCCAAAAAGCACACTTGACAATCTTCATCACAAAACTTATTCAAACTACTACTACTGGCTACTCCAGGTAAAGAACGCACCACCTTCATAGATGGGTGACCCAAATGCCTATGCCAAACCAAAGCTGAGTCTGCAATTGTTGAATTATTTGCTTGAAGACTACGAACTGGACGAAAAAGATAGACCCCATTACACTGCTCCCTCGCTCCAATCAGGTTCCTCAAACTCCGGTCATGAATAGTACATAGCTTGCTAGTGAAAAAAAATTTTCTATTTTTCTAAAAATTGAGACACAGACATCAAATTACAATTTAGAGCAGGAACATATAACACATTGTCCAGAATTAAGTGTTCACTTAATTTAATATGACCTTCTTTAGTTGCAGTAGTATGTTTACCATTAGGAAGACCAACAGGTTCCGAAGAAATATCGTGTACATCAAAAAATAAATCAATGTTACCGAATATATGGTTTGATGCACCTGTATCAATAATCCATTGCTCTAGATTTTTCTTACCATGTAACTTTGGAGTCGAAGTTGAGACCTTAGAAGAAGTTAAAGCAGCCACCAATTGCTGGATTTGAGCATCAGATAGGGTAGGCACACTTGCATGATCTACCTCACTAGCACCATTCAACGAAGCCTGACGAGTGCTGTCCACAGCAGCAGCAAAACCACCTCGCCCACGGCCTCCTCCACGGCCATTATTTCCTCGGCCACTTGACCGACCACCACCGCGACTACCACGACCACCATTACCAGCCCACTCGGGCCACCCAATCAACTCAAAACACTTGTCTTTCTCAAGACCTTTTCGGCCACAATGAGAGCACACACGAACATCAATACCAGCTCGCGCCCTACTTTGCGCCACACCATCAACCGCAAACCCTACCACATCATTACGAGAATCTTGAGCATCAGTCACAGATTGGTGTCTCTCTGCAGAGAGCACCTTGCCATGCGCATAGGAGAGCGAAGGCAAAGGATCAAGCATCAACAAACCAGAAGCAACGTCACGATATTTTTTCGAATCAAGACCCATTAGAAACTGATGCAATTTTTCGTTTTCTAGAAGGATATTGTACTCACCAGCAGCGGAACACGTACAAGAAGGTAACTTTAATGCACTGGCCAACTCCTCCCACAAAGTACGCAATTCACCATAATACTCAGCAATAGATCTACCACGTTGTTTGCAATCAGCAATCATATGTTTTAGTTCATGAATACGAGGACCATTACGAAGAGAGTATCGATCACGTAGATCATCCCACAATACGTTAACTTGATCAGGAAAAGGAACAGTTTTTCTAATTGAAACATCAAGAGTGTTAAAAATCCAAGCCACAAGCATAGAATTAACTATTCCCCATTGATCATAATCCGGAGATTTAGCATCCGGTGCAGTAATAGTCCCATCAACAAACACTAATTTATTTTTAGCACGCAAATTATTACGAAGGGAACGTACCCACTCATCATAATTATTCCCTTCCAATAAAATAGGACTAATCATAGACCCCGTACCTTCCGATGGATGAAGATAATAAGGAGTAAAAGGGTCGTATCGAGAGGAAGGCGGTGGAGTTTTATCATCACCAGTCATGATAGCTGCACACAACGACAAGCACCAAACAAATTCCAAGAACACGTCTTGGATTACAGGATTACACACCCTCACAGGATCGAAAAAATTAGCCCTAATTTAGATGGCGCTCTGATACCATGATAAACTTGAGAGAATATTGGAGAAAAACAGCTTGCCTCTGCCTTTACTATTAACATGAATATATATACAATGACCTAGCTAATTTAGGAAAACACCGAAACAAACTCCTAAACTAACGCACCACCCAAGGAAATTTACACAATATATATAAATATATCCTATTAAAAACCGTTAATGAAAAGATGAAACCAGAACTAAGACGGATCCGGTCCGAGTCACGTGGCAAAATCACTTTTAGAAATAAATTCGCTCTATGGTCTTTGAGACTATGACCAATATGCAGTGGGGCCCACTACCTCTCTCAATGTCAAGAAATCATGTAGTTGATCCCATTCTGAACCTTGACCAATGGTCATTGAATGATTCGTTTATCACCCAAATCAATTCAAGATCGAAGGTCAAAGATTATAAAGATATAAAATAAAAAAATTCAAAAGCAGTGGAAGTGGAACAATGATTTCCAGTTCTAAAGGATATTGATGTTTTTGTGTATTGCCTTTAACAATCAACATAAGACAATTGGAATACATGTGGGTGTTTTTAATACTATTTGTCTAATCCAATGGATATGAGTATCTCTCTATCAAATTCCATAACATCAAGTTTAAGATTTCCTCAATCTCAAGGGGTAGCTCGATTGGTTTAGGACCACGGTTTGTACCTGGAGGTTGGAGCTTTAAAACTGCACTATTACACTGGGACCACATGGAATTTATCCGGCTCCGCCGGGCCCACAGGGATTATTTTGGCCCAAAAGGCCCGGACAACCTCTGATATCTAAAAAAAGGAAAACCCAAAACCCAAACCCAAACCCCCCCCCCCCCCCCCCCCCCCCCCCCCCCCCCCTAAAAAAAAAGAAAAGAAATTAAAACCATGCAAACCCAACCTGTAGAAGCATCATTGCTTTGTCCATCTATATATAAAATAAAACCGACGATTGGACATATTATTCTGATGTTGGAAAAACATGGATGCACCTCATTTCTGTCAAGAAGTATTAGATACCGGGGGAAGTTCGGTGCATTTCTCTTTCTTTAAGTCATTCTGGCACGTGAACAATACAACCCATCTCGGAAGTTTGGTGCATTTCTCTATCTTAAAATCATTCTGGAACGTGAACAATACAACCCATCTCCTTCTCTATCCAAAAGAGCTTTGATGTTTTCACCAAAACTCTGGTTTACTATGTGGGCTCCACCTAAATGGCGTGGATGGAAGGATCGATCTCTAACCGTGTATGAGAGTAGGGTTCAAACAATGGTTCAGACCAATTGTTTGAATCGTTTAGTCAGGGTTCGAGACATGGCACCAGCCCGAGCGAGGGTAGGGTTCATATGATAACTCTTAACACTAGAATTAAGTTCTTTAATCTAGCAAAATTTTTAACTAATAGATGAATAAGGTTTTTTTTATTCAATCAGTATAATGGAGAGTTAAATTAAGAGCTATAATGCCCAGATACAAAAATGGATATGTACCCAGATATATGCGGATT
Source organism: Litsea cubeba (assembly GCA_012931725.1). NCBI lineage: Eukaryota > Viridiplantae > Streptophyta > Magnoliopsida > Laurales > Lauraceae > Litsea > Litsea cubeba. The sequence goes on from CM022953.1 coordinate 28,629,619, forward strand.
GTGTACACTCTAAAAAATCTTAAGATTCATAAAAATCTGACTTTCTTAATTTTTCTATAAAATTTTAAATTAATGTAATTATCTTTGTTTACATTCCTTTCTCACATTTTTTTTTATCTTGAAAGATAAAAGAACTATATGAAAAAGCAAATTTTGTAAGTAGGCCATGCTAAATTGGGCTGTTCATGGGCCGGGCTAAGGAGTATCCGGGCCCAGCCAGAGTTATAGAGTATAGTCCCAAGCCTGACTCGGACCATAACTAGCTGGCCCAAGCCCCGCCTGCCTGAGGAGAATGAAGCCTGAGCCCAGCCCGAGCTTACATTATAAGGAATAAAAAAGTGTCTATGCATGCGAGATGTCATGTGTTTGAGTCCTGTGCATGTTAAGCACGGGCCAACCGGGCTGGGTGGGGCTCCGACTCAGGCCAGCCCAGTCCATGAACACCATGCTAAACCTGCTTCGCATTGCAGTGCAACAGAAATTATTCGATTACCACCGAGGCATGGCGAATTTTCGATACCAATCGGTCATGGATTCCCATTAATGTTCACCCATTGAATGAGACCTATAGAAAAGAGAAAGGAGATGGAAAAGGAGAAACAGGAAAAAAAAAATGCTAAAGTTTGACAGCTCAAATTAGCATTGATGTGATTTAGAGAATTTGATCTTGCTTTCCGACCTTTTATTCTGTGATAAACTTTAGGCTACCCCCATTAGCTTGTGTCTACAAAAACTGGGTCTGGAATTGTGTAAATTGTGTGTGGTGTGTGTGTGTGAGAGAGAGAGAGAGATATCCAAAACTTAGAGAGCAATGGAAGAGATCAAGTGTGGTGAATGGAAACCAATATTTGCTATGCTTGCAGTTGATGTAGCCTTTGCCATTGTGAATATACTATTCAAGAAAGTTCTTGATGAGGGTATGGACCATCTAGTTCTAGTCATCTATCGACAAGCAATTGCCACTGTTTTTATTGCCCCGATTGCCTACTACAAGGAAAGGTAATAACTATATTGACTAGAAACCGAGTAATAGGCTAATGACTTATGAATCATCTTCCCAATCAGTGAATAAATTGTGTTCGGTGATGACTTTCCACATGTTTTCCTTTTGGCAAATGTTCACAATCAATGTCGTGGATGCATATAATTAAATGTCAATGATTACAACCATTAGGTTATGTTTTTGGGGCACATTTATTTGAGAAAAATGAAGATTTGTTGGCCACCTCCCATAATTTTACCCTCCGCATGTGGATAGGAGGGTTTGCATGTACCATGGGGATAGTTCTTAGATGTTCAGAATCGAGTGTCCTTCGGGCTCAGGGCCAAAGGCTCCTGGTCTAGGCTGGGTAGGAGATACCCTGGATTGAAAATTTGTTTTCATGCTTAAATGATTTTTTGTGGTTTTTGCAGAAATTAGATTCGTTCTTGAGAGGTAGAAACCATTTTATGTGGTCCTTAGACAAGTGATAAAACTCATTTAATTGCAAAAGATGTGCTGTCCCAAACCATGAAAACTTAAACTGCATAAAATGAAGTCTTATGTTTCATTTTTTTTTTCCAAAAAATATAGAATGCAGTGAAATGTTATCACACACATTGCCACCCTAGCCATTGATGCATGATTTTCCAAAGTTTTAAGCTAATGGGCATACACATGGCAAAGATTTATAATGAATGAGCCATGTCTTTCCTTTTCTTTTTTAACTAATGTCCATAAATTCATGTTATTCTTGGCTGTTGGATATATATTCCATGGGCATAGGATAAACACTTCCATCTGAAGTCCAATTTTTAATAGCTACTTCGACTAGGCTAGACTTTCCAATTAAATAAAGAGAACCTTAGGGTAGGGATGGCAATGGGTCGGGTATAAACAGGGACCCACCCCGACCCGCCCTTATTAGGGGTGGGTTTGAGTTTTGTTGTCCCAACCCTAAATATATATATATATATATATATCCCCAGCTGTGATCAATTAAGTCCCTTAAAAAAAATGACCGCCTGTGAATCCACACAGGTTCCCCCCTTTGTAGTATTCCAATTCCAAACCTAAGTTATCATAGAGTTTTCGCACAATAAAATTGGATTTTGGGATCAATGCTAATTTATAGTTGTTATTGCAGGAAGACTCGACCAAAACTCACAGCTCGAATTTTCTGGCAACTTTTCTTATGTGCATTGATTGGGTTAGTTACATCCATAGATTTATGGGCTTGGTTCTTTTACTACTTTCTTTCTTCTCTATTCAACCACCTTTGTTATTGTTTCAGTGCTACATTTACTCAGTATCTCTCCCTCCTTGGAATTAAATACACTTCTGCAACCTTTGCTTGTGCCTTCATCAACATGGTGCCTGTATTAACGTTTCTTTCGGCTTTACCTTTCGGGTATGTTTAGATAGAAAGAGTAAGATAGATCACATGAGCTTACAGCCTTACACAGTAGTTACCTCTTAGCAGTGTCACAACTCAAATATCTCGGCAATATTTGGAAAATATTGGGCTATTATCATATGATATTATCACAAAATGTTAATATCAATACTATCATGACATTTTAATAATGTTAATAGAATTGGAAACGTTGCTTGTAAGACCTGTTTGTTTGCATAGAATTGAAAGCATTTTAATTTTTACATAACAAATAGGCCCTAAATGTATAAAATAATCTAAGAAATCATTTTAAGAGAAATTCATATTTATTTTATTTTCCCTATTTCTTATTATTTAGATATCTAGTTTCCACAATTTGAGTAGGAAAAAAAAAAAACAAAAGTTGAAAATATTTTGACATTTTCCCAAATTAACTTGCCGGGAAGTGATATTGTGACTGCAATCCTTGATCCTCTTTAAGGCTAGGCATCATTGGGTTCTTTGCAGACAGTGCTGTAAATTCATCACTGGGGCCTACCTATGTGCACCAAACTGCTAAATCAGTTAATCTTCTCCCAACACTTAATTGTTAGCAGTTCAAATTTAACTCCAGCAGGAGTTGGACCCATCACCGGATTGATCACAAGTAAAACATGTGATTTCACCATCCTTTTCTTTTCTATTCTTTTCCCATCAAGTGTTGTGCTTGTGATTTATCCCATACTTTCAATCAAAAGTTCTACTTGTGATCAATCTGATAGTGGACATAACTTCAATCCGAGTGAAATTTAACACAGAGCCAATACATGGGGTATTGCAATTTGGAACTGCTCAGATTTAACGGTAGATGTGACTGACAGATTCACATAGTGGCCTCAGAGGATAAGGAATTCAGGATTCTTTGCCTTCCTAATCCCAACACATGGAATGCAAAAATGTACAGGTTAGAGAGTGCAGACATGAAAAGCAAAGCAGGAAGGGGCAAGGTGTTGGGAACAGTGGTATGCGTGGGTGGCGCAATGCTGTTGACATTCTACAAAGGAATGGCTCTGACCAACACATCTCATTCACAAGATATGGCCTACACATCCCAAACCAGCAGCCCAGATTCCCGTGAAAAGGCACATAAATGGACTATTGGCTCCATTTTGCTACTGGGTGCATGCCTCTGTTGGTCTTCATGGTTCCTTATCCAAGCAAAGATAGGGAAGGCATTCCCAGTACCTTACACTAGCACTACAGTCATATCCTTCTTGAGCTGCCTTCAATCAGCCACACTCAGCTTGGCGATAAATAGAGAGATTTCCCTGTGGGCTTTGAAGGGCAAATACCGCATAGCTACAGTCATATATGCTGTAAGTATTGCTCAGAAGTCTCTGTAAAACGCTTGAGCCTCTTGTTCTTTCAGACAATGACTGTTAAAATCAGAAATCCAGCATCAACACAGAAGACTGCTGAATTCTGACCAAGTTTTTGGTCAAACTCAAACAACTTGCTTGACTCATTTGACTCAACCAAGTCAAATTGGATTTGGTCAAGTTTCTAACTTACGGTTATCAAACCTTGCACGGTTCTTTCAAAAGGGCCAGTACTGACCGAGGGTCTCTACTCATGAGATGCGACAGTGAGACAAGTGGAACTCCATGCTGAGTCCCACCTACTGAAAAAATTAAGTACTCAAATGAAATGCCCTCCTCTCTCACTCATGAATCTCGTGAGCGCGCCATAGAGGACCCGGACTTCTTTTATAATGCTGGCAAAAGTGCCATTGAGAAAGGTGTTCAGAAACAGAAAATGTGATTTTTATCCTTTTATGATTCTATTCCAATTTATTTCCAAGAAACGTGTATAAGAAATGGGTGCAAAACCTTAAAATATTGTTCCTAAAATGAAGATTGAAGAAAAAATGACCAACCCAGAATGAGAATTACAGCATTCAAGTTAGTTTGGCAAGTCAATGTTGGGAATTGCCACCCCTAGTTTTCATTTCCCACCCTGTGAAATGACACTAACAATGGTCCTATTTGTGTGCTGATGTTTTTTGGTAAAATGCATACTGGTGTTAGTATATATAATGCAAGAATCAATTAAATTTTATTGGATGATATATGCAACAAATTAGATGTTGTTGGATAAATAAGGTCCGACGAGAAAAGACTTGGTGGGTGGTGCAGGGGATGGTGGGCTCAGGCTTGTGCTATGTGGTGATGTCATGGTGTGTTGAGAAAAGAGGCCCAGTCTTCACTGCAGCATTCAGCCCTGTCATTCAGATTGCTGTAGCCGTCATTGATGTCACACTTTTACATGAACAACTTCACTTGGGAAGGTAGGCCTGCTACTTTTTTATCCTTTAGGACACAGGCTGGCTCATTGCTGTCCACTGAGTTATGAGCCGAGTTGACGAGTTTTGATGTTATGTTTCTAACTTTCTTAACCATTTTGTACTGCACAGCATTCTAGGCTCATTCTTTGTGATCGTGGGGCTTTATATTCTGTTATGGGGAAAGAACTTGGAGGCAAAGAATTCCATTGCAAATCAGGCTCCATCCATGGACTGTAATGAACGTCAATCACTGGAACAGACACGACCTCATCGGACCGACATGACTTAATCTCATCATCTTTGTGACTATTCATGTCACTTTTGCCTCTCAAGGGGTTCATCCATGGGATCTTAGTAAATTGGGTGCACGCTACTTGACTAAGGTTTTTCATGTCAACATGCAAATGAGAGTTGTTTCATTCTGTCATAGCCAATTACAGATGAATGAAGTTGTAAGTGATTGGATTCTTAGGTAAACTGAGTGAAAGGCAGCAGAGTTATAAGGATCTAAACAGGTTCCAAATGTTTAGATTTTTGCCTCTCAAGGGGTCCATCCATGGGTTCTTAGAAAATCAGGTGCACATTACTTGACTTAGGCTTTTCATGTCAACATGCAAATGACAGTTGTTTTGTTCTCTGTCACAACCAATTACAGATGAATGAAGTTGTAAGTGACTAGACTCATAGGTAAACTGAGTGAAAGGCAGCAGAGTTGCAAGGATCTAAACAGGTTCCAAGTGTTTAGCTTTTTGTTTGTTGTACTAATCTAAATGAGGGCTGAATTTTAGGCCATGTTTGGTACCTCTACTCTTTTTATGACAGACCCAGTAAAAATAGAGGCATAAAAAAAAGAGTCATTGCCTCTTTTTAAGGGATTTGCCTCTTATTAAGAAGGGTATTTATGTCATTATCAATACTCATGTATTGAAATGAGTATAAACCCATGCCAGGATCCTTGTAAAAGATTTTTATCACTCAAAATAAATGCCTTTATCAAATGTCCCCAAATTTTAAATCTCAAGACATCCATCAAATGGTAAGGACGTTTTTTTTTTCTGATACCTTACAATCACTGCCTTCTCTCAAGCTTTTGACCAAATTATAGCAATATCTGATCGGTCCTAACTTCGCTAGATGCCCAATAAAAAAACCCATCCTCTAGGTGGTGAAATCAATGAACTCAACAAGAAATTCAAACCAGATTCAATTGGTAACTTTTGTTTTTTATATTCAACAAGAACAAAAGGAAACAGAACCTAGAAGTGTAATATTCCCTCCCATAATAAAATGATTACCCAACCATCACCCATCACAACACATTCAATTAATCACATGTAAATAACAAAACACACTTAAGAAGATGCATCTCGCCAAATGGCATCTGCAATTGAATTTCTCTTCGCATCCATCCCTGTCCTATCCATGATATCAAAAGTATAAGTGTTTTCTCCAATATCTTCCTCAAAGTCAGTGCCACACTCTACTTGGGTATCTTCACTTGAGAATTGTGCAAATAATCGATCCTCCATATCCTCTTTCCTAATGAAATTATGCATCGCCATTGTAGCAACCACGATGCTCCGTTGTACAGGAAATGGGTAACGAGCCATCCGCTTGAGGATAGGAAATCGAGCCTTCAATACTCCAAAGCTTCGTTCGATCACATTCCTCAAGGATGAGTGTAATCTATTAAAATGCTCCTCTCTAGTACGAGGAATGGCAACACCTTGAAAATCTTGAAGCCAATAACGGACATTTCGAAATGGAGAAAGAAACCCTCGCATATTTGAGTAGCCGGCATCAACCAAATAATATTTACCTAAAGAAAAATATATATAAATGTTAAAGATCATGTCAAAACATGTTTTAGCAATCATTTGATGGGATTTAAAGTACTCTAAAATACTTTTTTACCAGGTGGGGCATGTGGAAACTTTAGCTTTTCATCAGAAATGGTATCCAAAAGAATTCTTTGATCATGAGCTGTACCTTCCCATCCGCATACCACATAAGTGAAGAGCATGTCAAACGAACATACTGCCATAACTTGTTGCATGCAATCCCCCTTTCTACCTCTATAAGGGATTTGTTTCTCTGGTTGGATAATGGCATGCACAAGGGTTCCATCTAAAGCACCAATACAATCCTATAAAAAAAAAAAGATATCAACAATGAGAAAATTTAATGTTATATAGAATAAAGCAAACAATACGATGTATTCAAGAGATCAATACCTTAAAATATGGCTCAAAACGTGGATTCAAGAGAATTTCCTTAGGCACTTTATCTAGAGGAGGCGGCTTTATCATGTCTTTCGCAAATAGCATCATTGCTATCAGTACCTGACGGAAGTGTCTATGAATTGTTTCCCCTGAGTGTTGAAATCTATCTTGTATCACTCTATTCGTATGGGCATGCGCAATGACCATCATGAACATAGCCAACTGCTCCTCCACAGGTATATAGTTACTGTCTTTTAGTAACATCTTTTCTCTAAAATACATGCATAAACGCCGAAACACATGTTGTTCCATACGTAGTAACTGATGACAGATAATGGGGTTACCATTCAAAATTATTTGGACATGACCATATCCCGTCAGGATTGAGTTCCTACATGGTTCCTTAGTCAAGCATCGTTGTCGCTTCTTGTACAACAATATGATAAATATGATTTTTTGAAGTAAACTTTGATCCATACGCACTGTATATATGCCAGACAAAAAAAAATCATGTATTCATAGGGGATGACAAGTCAACATTCAACTAAATGAACATTCTTTAAATAAACAAAAATGCAGTCTATAAAAAAAACAAGAGATATAACATACATGCTCCAAGTTAAATTTCACATAATAGCATGTTTCAAACATCCATATTTCAAAAAAGAGAGAGATAAAATTCATGTTTCAAACATCCATATTTCAAAAACAAGAGAGATAACATTTGTGTTTCACACCCAAATATAAACCCAAACAACTAAAGGCCACTATCACTTCCAGAAGCATTCCCCTTCTCTAATTGCAATTGATATTTGAGCCAAGCCATCTTGCCCTCATCTGTCTTGAGTCGCATCCAGATAGTCCTCTTATCCTTAATCATAAAACACGTAAGCGCGGTCAAATACAGTGGGCTGGCCTCTGAAATTTCGGGGATGGCATTCAATACGTCAATGCAGTCACCTATGGTAGGTCCTTCAGATTGAACTGAAGCAATAGCTAACTGATTTGATGCCTTAATTGAGGCTGCCATCTCGATTATGCATGCATTTACTGCATCATTACTTGCCATTGATTGCTTTTTAGAAGGCCTTGGTCGCTTTCGTCTAATATTTGCCATCATGACATCTGCAGCAATATCATTAGCGGCTGAATCTTCTAGCAAGGTGGACGACATGGAATTTGTGCGGTTCAGGGATGGAGTGTCATCATCATGATCCAAGTTAAAAAAACTTGAGTCCATATCTGTTATGATATCTTCAGGCACGCCATCCATTGTTGGAGCCCATTTATCATCCCCTCTTGCTGAAGTGCCATCAAATAAGGCAGCCATCTCTTCAGGAAAAGGAAGGGGCTTGGACTTAAATACTTTGGCATCTCTATGGGTCTGTAATAAAGTTTAATGATAAATGTTAAAGGCTTTCACATATCCTATAAATACCAAAACAACTACAAAATGCATATACCTTCAAGTATTCCGTCCATCGGTCCTGTTCCATCTCCACACATCCTGTATGCGGGTTGAAGCCTATACCAGTTTGGCTTGTCAAGTGCAACCAGGCATTGTAGAGTTTTTTCAGATTATCCAATTGATTCTTCAATTGTTTTTGGTTAAAAGTGTGTCCTGTCCTTTGAGTAAACTTCTCTATGATTATCTTCCATGTTTTTGAGCTAAATTGTATCCCAGGGCGACCTCCAGATTTTACTTGTTCCAAACAAATGTCAATGAGACACTTTCTCGTGCCATCGGACCATTGTGCACGATCTATCTCATCAGTAACTTTTGACTTTCCTTTATCCGTCATGATAACCACACCTAATTACACATAATTTAAATGAAATCACATTTGGCAAGGAAAATAAACAACATCCGCAAGTTTACTTGAGTCCTAAAAAAGGTGCGCATCAATAATTCAATCTGAGTTGTTAGCACACATGTCCATTATGCAATCACAACCCCACACATGGATAAAAAAAAAAAAGTCTATACATAACATTACCCATTACATGAAAAATAAAAGGATTTCATTTAAAAACAATGGCTATGCAGAAAGTATGCTGCCTCTATTGATGCATATTCATAAAAGTAGTAAAAAAGGAACATTTTGAACCATTTTCTAATCTGGCAATGTGGGACTCAGGTTGGTTTAATTGTAACACTAATCATTCTACAGGAGTTATGAGCGACAAACAAGAACCCATCATTGTAATAAACGGTGCAAGAAAATGAAGAAAAATGCAATTGACTTTCACAGTAGTAACAAACAGAGAGAAAAGCCATTTTAAGTATCCAGCTCAAAACATGGACAAAGATTATATTAGCTCTCATCAGATGAGAATTGTCTTGGGTTTGCACCTTCTATCTGCAAGATGAAAGTCAACCACGGTTGATGAATCACCATGCAGGGGCATAAACACAAAATCAATGAAAAATAAATTAACTTCCATGATGTAATGGCTGTGAGGATGGTTTCACTTGTTTTGCACTAAGGATGAGAAGATCCTTGCATGATAAATGCCTGCCCCACTGATATTGTCTACTAAAAAAATCATCACAGCTAATGAGAACATGCACACTCATGCACACAAGCTTGCATACAGGAATACTATTACCAAAATTGTGCCCATACAAGTTATAAGATTTTTCATCAAATGTAATGTTTTTTGCATCTATAAAACCTCAAACCTGCAACAAAACTTTCCATCGCATTGGAGATGTGCTGGGTTACAGCTTTTACATTATTCTCTTCAACAGAAAAAAAGAGGCACTTGTCTCCAATGCTAATGGACTGAAAGCTCTAAACCAAAGACTTCAATGAGATCGAATTTTCCATCTCCACCCTCTCCCCATATTCCCAAATATAATGTTGATTTCATCTTCAAGTGGGGTTCTTTCTGCCTTACCAATCCAGTCATTGGCCTCCTTTCTTCTTAACCACCATCACTTGCCAACTCCCTATCATCAATTCATCATTCAACTACCTACCAGAGCTAAGGAAACCCAACTGTGCAGCCACACAAAAGCATCCAATATCAACCCACTCACTGCACACAGCAGTCGTTCATAGTTCATCCTCTTTACACACATAGACAATTTAGTTCTGCTAAGGGCATTGGTAAATCCATTGATGCACAATTTTTTGAATAATGAAATATATATGACAGGAATGCTAGGGGCACAGGATGTAAATGAAATCCTGTGACCAACAAATACTTTTTGGATTGTTTAAGTAATGCTGGGATTCTGTGATCCATGGATGTATGAAGCAACAATAAAGGGCTCACCCGGTGCACAAAGTGCTCCCCGGCCACCCTCGCCCTCCCTCCATCTCCCATCTTCTCTATCCCTCTCTATTGGTAATCCCTTTCTTCCTCCCCTGTTTCCTTTCTCTATCTCTTAGTCTATGCTCAGAGATACTTCTCAGTGCTCACGGCTCAGCAGATCAAGTGATTTTCTTTGTTGGATTTTTCCAATGTTCTGCATCTAAAGATATTCCCTTCCGACTTGAAGAGTAAGAGGAAGAGGATGGGCTGGTCTGGTCTGGGCGATGCAAGCAGTTGGTGACGATGGCGGTGGAGCTTGGAGGAGGGCTAATGGTTTGCTGCTGTTCGACGAATGGTGCCAGGTATCTTCGCAACTGTCTTCTTATCGGTTCTTCTTCCTATTCTGCTGCTTTTTTTTTTTTTGGTTTGGGGTTGGCAGAAGGACGTGAGAGGGGATTTTGGGAAGATGGAGTATGGTAGGCCTGGGAGTGGAGGGTTGATTACGGGGTAGGGTGTGGGAGACGGGTTGTTGGCTGGGATGGGTTTTTCTGGGTTTGGGGTTCGGTGTGCTGATGCTGGGAGATGAAAGGGAGTGCGCTGGGGTTTTGACGGAAGAGGGGAGATGGGGAATGGGATTTAGGGTTTCGACGAGGCCGGAGGGATGAAGGCAGAGGGGTGGGTTCCTTACGCAGTCCTCCCAACATTCATACACTCAATCGAAAGCCATCCCAAAACTTTCTCTCTGATTGGAAAATGAAAAGAAAAAAAAAAGAGTTCAAGAAGTTTGATGAATACCTGCACGATCTTTCTTCCCTTTCTGCTCTCTTTGATCGCTCCTTCCCTTCCTGCTCTCTTGATCGCTCCTTCCCTTCCTGCTCGTTGGTCTCCCTGGTCTCCCGTGTTGATATGAAAAGAAGCAGAATGAAACGAAAGGGGTTTTATTTAAAGGACAGACGGTGTCAATACATGACCGTCTGAGGGCAGTTTTGCCATCAAAAATAACCTCCGCCTCTATATTTGAAAGAGCCAAAAGCTCTATTTTTGAACTGCCAACTTTTTGGGTATTTGAATTTTAGAGGATTTGCCTCTTAATGTCTAAAACGGACAGAGGCAAAAAACTGGTGCCAAACGCTCTTATTTTTATAACCTCTGTCCGCTTTAGACATTTAGACAAATAGAGGCTGAAAATAGAGGTGCCAAACATGAGCTTAGTCCAGCTGCAACATAATTTGTCGACTTAAAAAATGATTTCAAGTATTGAGTGCTCTTCATAGTGTTTCGGAAGCTAATTAATAAAATTCTGTGTACGAATTGATTTGACCAACAAAAAGCACAAGACATTTTTCTTCATTATTATTATTATTATTATTATTATTAGTTGCTTGACAACAGATTGAAACTCACATACCCAAACACACTTCACATGTCTATCACCAGCTGACCAACAGCCTGGGACAGTGAGATTTATTCACGTTGGTAGGCCTCACCCATGAGGCATCCAAATCTAAACCATCTCAAGGAAAAACCAAGAGTCACAGATTCCTCTCTAGGTGCACCCAACACATTCTCCAACACAGTAATTGTGCTCAAATTGGTTGTTTGATGCTCACTAATTCACCGTCCTGTAGGCAGACCTTGACCTTTTGGAAAAACTCCACCCAAGCACGGCCTTGAGTAACATTCTGTCATCTTTCAAGAACAAGTGTCATGATTCCCCTCTTTTTACCAAAAAAAGAAAAGAAAAGAAAGAGTGTCATGATTCCCTAGCTCCTTAACTCTCCAAGGATCACCACATCAGAATTCACAACCAAATGACCAACCATTCTGCCATAAATTCCCAAACTGAATAGGCCAACAAACTCGGCAAGAACTCTCAAATCACCACAATACGACTCCAGTCAGCACATTGTGTATTTGCAGCAAATCAGCGAAGGACCTCAAGATAGCAACAAAATTCCACCAAGTCCAAACACACTGGGCCTGACTTCCAACCTCCAACACTCTGAACATAACTTCGTTTGATTCGAGGTTCTAGCTACTGGAGCGTGATTATATATCAATTCCAGTTGGCTTTAGTGCTCCTTCTTGGGGTTTTCCACAAGAAGCGATGCATTCCATGGTAAGCGAGGAGGATAACCTACCACAGGTTTTGCCTGCGCTTATTATAGTAGGAAGCCTGTCTTCCTCATCGCCAGTGGAACCCTTGCCATTTTCTGGCATCTTTTTTAGCTTCACTTTGTTAAGCTACAAATGTTAAGATTTCAGCTTATGTAGTAATAGAGAAAGTTAGGCCCCATTTGGATTCTCACTACACAGTTGCCGGTTGAGGTAGCAATAGAGAAAGTTAGGTCCCATTTAGATATTCACCATATGGTCGCCTGTAATTAGGTTACCTTAACTCTAATTACCTCCAATTCTTGGTTAGCTGTAACTGGTCATCACAAAGAACAAAAAAACTGTTTGTGTAAGTCAAGTTACTTCAATTTGCATGTAAAATAAGTTGCCTGTACTCTATTTCAAAAAGATGGTGATGGATCCTCGTGATTACTTGCTGGAGCAAGTCCTTGGGGAATGGCAACACACGGATCTATAGAAGTTTTGGCAAACATGGGACTCCTCTGAATAAGCATTGGTGAGTTTGTAAATGAGGTACTCTACCTGAATTAGCCCCTATCACAGAAATATTAAGACCTAAATAATTTCTTGTCAAGATGGATATTCCACAATGGCACAATCTATGATACCTCGATACTTAAGTAGCCAAAGTATTGTGCCATATCAAATCCGTTACATTACTATTTGTGTGTAAAATCCATGTCCCTATCATATCCATGGTGTGTCCCTACTGTATCCATACTGTATCTGAGCAGCTTAGTCCACAATCCCATATAAAAGATCTCTAATCTGTTTCGTTGACTGAACGACAAGTGTTGTTCAGAGTGAAAGGTCATATTCTGTCTAAAATCCATGATGTGATGGATCCCCTTTTTCTTTCTCTTGGCGATGATAAGTGGCCTACTTAAGTGGCACCTGGAATAAGTGGTAATTCTAAAGAACAATAGTTTGCTTGCACCACAAGGTTTCACTGTTGTGCATTTCATTTTCAGGAGATAGGATGAAGCATTGGATGCTATAAATAACATCAATGGTCTATCTATTGGTGGGTCTCCACCAGTTAGTTTTAACTCATTTACATTAAATCTAGAAGGCAAAAGAGAGTTAATGTGGAAAAGGGGGCTCTGTCTCTGATACTCAATGACCTGAGAAGTTATTCAAAACAATAACGGTAATATGGAGGTCAGGGAAAACAGGAACAGATTTTCCAAAAGTTAATATGAAGGGGATGATTGGAAGTAGAGATTGGATAACTTCTTTGCTAGTGAAAAGCAGTAGTGAAATAAATGCTCTGTATCTTTGGAAGAACCAAACAGACCTTGAGGAAGAACCATGGAGAAACAGTAACTGGAGGAGAAGAAGAAAAGGTCATTGTCACAGATTAACGGATGGCTCAAAATGATCATCTTCCTCGTTGGACCAGTGCATTAGGCACATAAGTCAACCCTCTTTTCCTATGTTCTTTTACGCTCCTTCTCTTATGTCCATTACCATATCAATTGAGTTGAGAGTTCATAAACTGGAATCTCCAGCTTTTGACAGAATCAGTTCGTCTTTTGATGCATCCTAAACCTAGAACTAATATTTTTGAAGAATGTATACCTATTAAAAGCATCATAAATAGTGACATTTAAAAAAAAAGGAACAGCATCAGATGAGACACACAGCTTACCATTCTGCCTCCAATTGCTACATTTCAGTTCTGTCCTTGAACAACTGGAAAGAAACCCGCCTATTGCTCTATCATGAGCAGGTGTTCATCAAAACTTCAATCATTTTAAACTTTTAGTCCCTATGCCTATTTAATGTGAAATTGTCAGAATTTCATAATAGAGGGGATTCCACCAAAGATGTGAGTGAAGGATCTCTGCTCGGAACATTAATAGCAGCACCACTTTCCTAGGATCTAAGCTACAATGGTTATGGCTGGGGAATCATTTCCTACCAATAGAGACCACATTTCATGGCTATTTTCGATCTTCATCTTTAATCTTAGACTGTAGTCCATTTGATACAAAAGGTATTGCTTATTAATTCTAAGAATTTAATACCAATCAAACAAACATGTCCTTCATAATTCTGTTCACTGACTTTACCAAACAATCTTTTATTTTCCGCAGATTTCATTTTCTGAGGTGCAATAGGTATCCACAATTCAGACCCAAGATTTAGAAAACCATCTTCTGCAGACTTACACCACAAAGAGGAAGCAACACATTTCACTTCATAGAAAATCCATAGAAAATACAATCAATCTTTAGTTTCCATTCTCTACATAAAATCAAAACCACAGTGTAAATAAAAGAATAATCAACCCATTTCTTCCTCAAATCGCACAAAAAACATAATCATCCGCTCAATCAATCAACAAAAAAAAAAAAAAAAACCCATCTTCAATACAACAATGCAAGAACAGATTCTACTAAAGAATCGAAGAATCGAATATGTACCGTGTTTCATGATCAGAAAAATCCAAAGAGGACAGAAAACCCTAGAACGATGAGCCAGACCATGTGCACCAGGAGGAGCGCCTGGCCGGAGACGAGCCCGTCCCCGCCGTTGCCGACCTCGCATAACCCCAATTTGGAGACGCCTGCGCCGGAGCAGGCGGCGTCGGCGCAGCCGCACCAGTAGGTGACGCCATCGACGCCGCAGACGGGATCAGGACGGAAGCAGCGGACGGGGCAGGAGGCGGGAGGCGATCTGGGGCAGAGATCGTCGGGGGTGAAGTCGGACGGCAATCTGATTGCCGATTCCGATATGACGGATGAGGAGCAGCCGAGGGAGATGATGATGATGAACAAGAAGAAGTGGGTGAGAGAGGGCATGGTTGGAGCGATTTGTCGCGAGGCGAAAACCCTAACCCTAGCCCTAGAGAGGGTTTTGATGGCGCTAGAGCGAGATTGAAGAAAACCCTAACCCTAGCTTTTCCTTGCAAGTTGCAAT
Source organism: Litsea cubeba (assembly GCA_012931725.1). Classification (NCBI taxonomy): domain Eukaryota; kingdom Viridiplantae; phylum Streptophyta; class Magnoliopsida; order Laurales; family Lauraceae; genus Litsea; species Litsea cubeba. Next base: position 28,644,861 of record CM022953.1, read on the forward strand.
TGAAAGGCTTGTTTTGATCTTTCTTTCTTCTTTCCGCGTTGTTGAGGGAGGAGTCAGTCTTCCTGGCAGTTCCAACTACTCACCTGCCTCGTGAAAACGCGTCACCGAATGCACACGGATGTTTGAAAAAAAAAAAAAAAAGAAATATTTCAAAAAATACAAAAGTTTCAAAAACTTTTACATTTGGGTCTAAGTTTTCGTTTTTTAAGTTTTCAATTAAGGATATCTAAGTATTTGAAAGTATTTTTTAGTTTTTTTTTATTTCAAAATTTTAAAATTATTCTTTATTTAAAGCAATGTTATGCTTTTGGCAACCGCTACGTGCCACCAATCGCTCTGTGACGTGACGTTGGTTGTTGTCGACCTTTGTAAAGGAAAGGAGGAGAAGATGGAAGATGTGAATAAGGGTTTTTATTTTAATGAAGGGTGATTTGAGTATTTTAAAAATTGAGAAAAGAGTCAATAGGAAAATGTTTAAATGATGAGTTGTATTTAATTGATAACTTATTAGAAGAATTAAGCTCTAATTTGAAAACTTTTGAAATTCATGTCCTTTCTCTCAAATGAGGCAAGACCAATCTTATTTGAGATTTCTCCAATAAAGACACAGGATCTACTATTAAAAAAATATAATGGATCCAATTTTTAGTGCTGGTTTTGCTTGTACAATAACTTTTACACATCAATAACCCCACTTGATGATAAAAGTTGTGATATTTTCCACATGTGCTCCCACTAGGGAAAATGACAAATTTGCCCATATTCATGTGATTTTGCGATTTTTTCTTCTTATGGATATTGCACACTCAGTCATTCTAGTCCATAAAAACTGTACGAGTACATGTGGAAAAATATCCATAATTTGGTAAGCAGGGTTGGAAAATCTATCTCTATAGGAAACTGTGTAATAAAAAACTGTATGATTTGGTAAGCAATGTGCAAGGTATCACATCGCATCCATGAAGTCCCAACATACCAATACCAAATTCCTATAAAAAAAACTACACTAAAAGAATAGGCCCTCAAGATTGAAGTGAAAACTTCTCCTCAAACGTAAAAAAAAAAATCATGCAAGAAAACCAATTCTATGCGTGAATGCCAAGTGGTTCCCTCTATATTAAATATGAACATTGGTTTTTCTATAACACATCTCCTGCAACATTCACATGAGAAAATTGCCCTCGAGATGTAGATGGAACTTTGACTATGCTCTCAAAAATACTCTTTTTAAGCAATGGCCCTCTCAAAGAAGATTTTCTTGGTTTGCCTTTCATCTAAATTGATGATTGATATGATCCCATTGAGATGATTTTTTTATATCTAAAATATATTACACAATGAGACCTTTACCCCTTATGATTAATTGGCACACATATCGTAGTGGGTTTGATGGTCCAATTGCAATAAGTTCTTTAATCCGAAATTCAATATATAACAAGACCTTTCCATTACACTATCCATACGAATTCACACACATCCAATCGAGTCCCACAAGAAGCTTAGATTTTACTAAGTATATTATGTTAAGTAGGAATATCCAATGGTCTCAGAGTAATGGACCAACTCCAGGTGGTAGCATTCCAGTTTTTAAATTTTTTGCTTCTATAGTAGATCATGCTCATTTCTTTTCTTTGTTGTTGCTCGTGGTGTGCGTCTAATTAAGGGTGGAAGTTCGGTTTTTCGGTTCGGTTTTTGACCGAAACCGAAAAAACCGAAAACCGAAATTTCTAAATATTGCAAACCGAACCAGACCGAATTACGAGTAAAACCGAACCGAACCGAAAATTATTAAACGGTTCGGTTTTCCGGTTTTTTCGGTTTAAACCGAATTTTTCAATATCACACAAATAGATCCAAATTGTTGCTATTAGTTACACATCATTTCAATATCACACAAATGAACTCAGTGATTTGCCATTAAAAAAAAATTCAAGTTTCCCCTTTCCCTTTCCCATTGACACATATATATATTTAATTTAAAATATAAAATCAAGTTCGGTTTTTCGGTTTAAACCGAAAATATTTTTTAAAATCCGAAACCGAACCGTAAAACCGAACTTGCTAAAAATGCAAAACCGAAACCGAACCATAAACCGATAAACCGAACCGAACTTAATTTTACGGTTCGGTTTACGGTTCGGAGTTCGGTTTGGTTCGGTTTCTTCCACCCTTACGTCTAATCAGCTTTTTTTAGAGAAAAAAATATATTATGATTGTGTGTATATGACTTAGGGGAACAAAAAAGATAGTTTTTAAAAAGGGGAGTTTACCCCTTTTCTGTTTTTCCAGTATGGAATGCTCAAACCTACACAAGCAGAAAAGGACGGTTATGAATACACTGTAAGGAAATTACTTTTAGGTCTTTTACTTAGACCACAAGTCCTTACCTTTCCATAAATTATGGTCATTATAGGAATCCCGTTTTCATAGGATACATGCTATCTTTTAATCATATAAGGTTTCCTAAATAGATATATTCCATAACAAACTCTACCTTGATGGACGGTTGAGAATAAAATTAATGGAATCCTAATTGGAATATATTTGGTCCTCTCTCCACCTATAAAATAGAGTCTTTCCTCCATCACAAAGACTCATTCACAAAATTCAACACATTAAGGCTTATAGGCAAGGAGAGAGAAACTGAAGTTATTCCCTAAAGTTTTCTTGGGCGGATCTCAACATCAACATCAGACAGCAGGATCGGAAAGCTCTCTGCATCAGGATGTCTGGAGGTAATCTTTAATTAAATTCTACACGTGATAATCATGATGTTCTCAATCTTAGGGTCATGTTAATAATAGACTAACATGTGGTATCAGAGCATGGTTATTAGAGAACACATGATCGTCCATTAATAATAGGATAACACCCCCTACATCATGGTTTGGTGCTCCGTCCATTCTAGTGGGCCCCACCCATTCCCCCTCAAGTGGGCTATGATGAGGGTGGACCGTAGCACGTGCACCCATCATTATAATGGTTTTGGGCTCATCGAATTACTTCGTTATAAGATTAATGCTGTTTCATGTGCTGCTTTCATTGGTACGGGTGTGGACTCGGACGCTATTGCTATCATTGGCAATGTAGCGCAATAGAACTTCAAGATTGGGTTTGATTTGGATGACATGAAGGTGGCATTCAAGCCGATGGATTGTGCCCAGAAATAGGGTGCATGGTTTATGGGATCTTAAAATAATTGCCTCATGTTCTTTATGTGTCTCAAACAAATCTCAATCAAATTGGAGATGGCTCCACTTTTGATGATCAATATGATAGCCCATATCCAATTACAATAAAATTTGGCTCAGTCGACACATGCAAGACATGGAAAGTTGTTTTGAGTTGTTTGGGTTTTTGTTTGGTGGGCTTCATTTTATGAACTTGATGTAGCTTTTATTCTTTTTAATTGCAATTATATGACGGATTTTTCTAATTTTTAATAGGACTTGGTTCCTACTATTAAATTGATCACTTACATACTAGCAAAAGGTGGCCATGTTTATTACGGACAATATAATTCATATTAAAAAAAAAGATACAGAAGATTTTTAAGAGCCGGAGGACTGCCCTCCGGGGCTCGGCCATCTTTATCAGTATTTTTCATATAACGAATGATCAATTATGTCTACATGCAATGTATAATGTTATCTATTCATATTAAGCTAATTTTGATCACCAAAGTTGTATGCCTAAGGTTAGGTCTCACCACAGTGACCTTAACAATTAAATACTGATATTTGGCCTTAATAGTACCATCATGATGTTTACTTTTCCTATTGTTCAAGAGCATGAAGAATTTAGTCACCCACAGGCGGATTATAATCATACCTTTGAATAATAATTAAGGAGTATTTGTTCATACATGGACCAAAGATATCCACAGATATCTTACTTGTTCTAATTAAAAGTAACATCACTCATTTACACCACCTTGAATATGATGACCTTAGATGGTATAATGTGTAGAAATTATGGTGACTACCCACAGGAGCACCTAAATTTCCTTTTGTCATATATATTCATATATTATGCATGTGTTGTCTTATTTTAATTAAAGCCTTATTGTTATATCTCTATTGCAGTTATTGTACCCACTAATCTGAATTCGCATGCTACTTCTGTCACTAAGCTCAATGGAACCAACTTCTCCGAATGGAAAGAGCAAGTTGAGTTCACATTGGGGGTACTTGAACTGGATATGGCTCTTCGTAAAGATAAGCCGGCTCCACTCACTGCCACAAGTAACGCTGAGGAAAAGACCTTCTTTAATGCTTGGGAGAGGTCTGACAGACTAAGCACTATGTTTTTGCGAATGACTATTGATGCCAACATCAAAACATCCCTTCCTACACCTGAGAATGCTAAGGACTTTATGAAAGCCATTGAAGATAGGTTTAAGACTGCAGACAAATCCCTTGCTAGGAAACTAATGGCAGATCTTACAACCATGAAGTTTGATGGCACTCGCTCAATGCATGAGCATGTCATTGAGATGACCAACCTTGCTGCTAAACTAAAGAATTTGGGACTATCCGTGGATGAGGCTTTTCTCGTCCAATTTATTCTAAACAGTTTACCTCCTCACTACGGGCCTTTCCAAATTCACTACAATACTATTACGGAAAAGTGGACAATGAATGAATTGGCCAACAAACTGGTTCAAGAGGAGGCCAGGCTGAATCAACAAGGTATTAAAGTAGCTCATCTCGTTCAAGGAGCTAGAAACAAAACTGGGAGAAAGAAAAACTCAGGCCCGAAAAGGGCACCACCCAAATCTAATGAGGCCAGTCAGAACCCCAAGAAGAAAAAGAAGGAAAACTTATGCAAATTTTGCAAGTAACCTGGACATTTTCAGGCAGACTGCATTAAACGTAAAGAATGGTTCGAAAAGAAAGGTAACCCTCTGGGTTTCATAAGTTATTTCGAATCACATCTTACTTATGTTTCTTCTGATACTTGGTGGATTGACACTGGTGCTAATGTTCATGTTTTCAATTCAATGCAGGGATTCCTTACGATCCAAACCATAAACCCAAGTGAGAACTTCCTTTTTATGGGCAACAAAGACAAAGCTCCAGTTGAAGCTATTGGCACTTTTCGTCTTGTTTTAGATAGCGGTTATCAGTTAGACTTATGTCAAACTCTTTATGTTCCGTCTATTTCCCGTAATTTGGTTTCTGTAAGCGCACTTGATAAAGATGGTTACTCGTTTGAATTAGGAAATGGTACTTTCAGTTTACTTAAAAATTCTAGTTGTATTGGTTCTGGAATTTTGTTTGAGGGCTATACAAGTTTCATCTTAATAGTCAAATTGCTGAAACCCATCTTACCCTGCATTCTAAGGAAACCAAACGAAAGTCATCTAAAAATGACTCTTATTTCTTGTGGCATAAAAGACTGGGTCACATATCCAGTGAAAGAATCAACCGATTAGTAAAAGATGGTGTCCTTCCGGATCTAGAGTTTACTAATATTAAGGTATATGTGGATTGTATTAAAGGCAAATCAACAAAACACACAAAGAAAGGAGCCACGAGAAGTACTCAGCTTCTTGAAAATAATTCATACAGACATTTGCGGACCCTTTGATGTTCCAACCTTCGGGGGAGAAAAGTACTTCATTACCTTTATTGATGATTACTCACGTTATTGTTATTTATACTTGTTGCATGACAAATCTCAGTCTGTGAATGCCGTACAAGTGTTCATTACTGAAGTCGAAAGGCAACTCGATAGAAAAGTAAAAATCATAAGGTCTGATAGAGGTGGTGAATTTTATGGTAGGTATGACGAAACAGGACAACATCCTGGACCTTTTGCAAAACTTCTCCAAAAGCTTGGAATTGTTGCCCAATACACAACGCCTGGTTCTCCATGGCAGAATGGTGCAGCTGAAAGGCGAAATTGTACATATATGGAAATGGTTAGATCCATGATGAGTCATGCTAACTTACCTATATCCTTGTGGATGGATGCTCTACGCACAGCTGTTTATATCTTGAACAGGGTTCCCAGTAAGGCAGTTCCAAAAACACCATTTGAACTGTGGAAAGGAAGGAAACCTAGTTTAAGACATCTCCAAATTTGGGGTTGTCCAGCTGAGGCTAGAGTCTACAATCCACATTAAAAGAAATTGGACCTTAAAACGATCAGTGGTTACTTTATAGGTTACCCAGAAAAGTCAAAAGGATTTAGGATTTACTGCCCTAACCATAGCGAGAATTGTTGAAACCGGTGATGCTAGATTCTTTGAGAATGGCGAAATCAGTGGGAGTAATAAAACTCAAGATGTGATAATTCAGGAAATCAGGGTACCTATCCCTTTACCCTCTATTCCGAAAGATGTTGGAAATCATCCCGTTGTTGAACCATTTAACAATGAGGAAAATCCAATCAATGATCAACAACTCCATCATGAGATTGTCGCCAATGAACATATGGATGAAGCACCAGAGGAACCAGCATTAAGAAGGTCTCAAAGACAAATGAGATCAGCTATTTCCGATGATTAAATGCTTTACCAAGTAGAATCTGAAGAAGGGACAATTAAAGACCCGGTTTCTTATTCACAAGCCATTAAGGATGTTAATTCTAGTAAATGGATTGATGCCATGACGGATGAATTGAAATCTATGGATGAAAATCAAGTATGGGAAGTTGTTCAATCGCCTCTAGGACACAAACCAGTTGGCTGTAAATGGGTCTTCAAGACCAAACGCGACTGCAAAAGCAATATTGAACGACATAAAGCCAGACTTGTTGCCAAAGGTTTTAATCAGAAAGAAGGCATTGATTATACCGAGACTTTTTCCCCTGTGTCCAGGAAGGATTCTCTTAGAATTATCATGGTATTAGTAGCTCACTATGACCTCGAGTTACATCAAATGGATGTGAAAACTGCCTTTCTTAACGGAGACTTAGAAGAAGAAGTCTACATGCGTCAACCTGAAAGCTTCATAATTGAAGGTCAGGAAGACATGGTCTGCAAACTTAAGAAATCAATATATGGACTGAAACAAGCTTCGAGGCAATGGTACCTAAAGTTTCATGAAATCATTACTGCCTTCGATTTCACAGAAAACATGGTTGACCCTTGCATATACCTCAAGATCAGTAGGGAGTAAGTTCATATTTTTGGTTCTGTATGTTGATGACATATTACTGGCTAGTAGCGACCTTGGTTTATTACATGCTACAAAGGATTATCTCTTTAAGAATTTTGAAATGAAAGATATGGGAGAGGCTTCCTATGTGATAGGAATAGAAATATTCTGTGACAGGTCACTTGGTATTTTGGGGTTGTCTCATAAAGCATATATTGACAAAATTCTAGAGAGATTTGGCATGATGACATGTTCCTCTAGTCCTTTTCCACTGCATAAAGGAGACAAACTTGATCTTACGCAGTGTCCACAGAACGAATTGGAACGTAAAGAAATGAAAAAATATCCTTATGCTTCTCTTGTAGGGAGTCTGATGTATGCACAGGTCTGTACAAGACCTGACATTAGTCATGCTGTTGGCATGCTGGGTAGATTTCAAAGTAATCCAGGAATCACTCATTGGAAAGCTGCAAAGAAAGTACTGAGATACCTCAAGGGAACAAGAAATTATATGCTCATATACAGAAAATCAAGTCACCTACACGTGACTGGTTATTCTGATTCAGATTTTGCTGGATGTCCTGACACCAGACTTTGCACTCTTGGTTATGTGTATCTTTTATGTGGAGGTGCAATATCATGGAAAAGCCAAAAATCTGAGTTACTTTACACATCCGCCATGATGGCTGAGTATGTGGCATGTTACGAGGCTGCAATTCAGGGAACATGGTTGCGTAATTTTATCTCTCAGTTTGGAGCTTTGAGTTTCATCTCTAAGCCATTAACTCTTTACTGTGACAATGATGCTGCAACCTTCTTCTCCAAGCATGACAGGATATCTAAGGGAGCCAAACACATGGACCTTAAATATCTATCACTGAAGCAAGATGTTAGATTACAGAAATTTGTAATTGAGTCTATACGTACAGATTTCATAGTTGCAGACATATTCACGAAAGGACTACCTCCAAAGACCTTTCAAGGTCATACTGAAAGCATGGATCTTGTAGATAGTTCTTGATTATCTTTTTCTGCATTTTATTTCTCTACTTGTATTGGACATTTATTGAGCTCTTAATGCATCTCTACATCTGCCATTTCTGTTTTTCCATTGTGTACATATTTATGTTTGGATGAATAATAAACAGAAACAGTCTTTAACCAAAGACATTATGAGACCATTACGTCAATCTCTTATTATGGTCTAGTTATGCAGGTTGTAAGAGACGTAGTACATGGAAGTAAACATATTGCAAAATAATGTGTGCACGCCATGACTCTCATTCACAACCGAATTAGTGAAGACACTTATGATAACCGACTAAAGAAGTGTTTAGCATCTAATGCGCGCCTTATGATTCCTAAAATGAAAAACATTAATGGATCTTCCTATTGACCAAGTGGGAGACTGTAAGGAAATTACTTTTAGGTCTTTTACTTAGACCACAAGTCCTTACCTTTCCATAAATTATGGTCATTATAGGAATCCCGTTTTCATAGGATACATGCTATCTTTTAATCATATAAGGTTTCCTAAAAAGATATATTCCATAACAAACTCTACCTTGATGGACGGTTGAGATTAAAACTAATGGAATCCTAATTGGAATATATTTGGTCCTCTCTCCACCTATAAAATAGAGTCTTTCCTCCATTACAAAGACTCATTCACAAAATTCAACACATTAAGGCTTATAGGCAAGGAGAGAGAAACTGAAGTTATTCCCTAAAGTTTTTTTGGGCGGATCTCAACATCAACATCAGACAGCAGGATCGTAAAGCTCTCTGCATCAGGATGTCTGGAGGTAATCTTTAATTAAATTCTACACGTGATAATCATGATGTTCTCGATCTTAGGGTTCATGTTAATAATAGACTAACATACATTTCATTAGAAACATGAACAGGAAGAGGAGAAAAGGACGGTCATGAATACACTTGATTAGAAACATGAACAAGAGAACCGAAAGTACCTTTATTGGAATTGGAAGGTCAGATTCATCAAGCTCTCTCCTTATAAAGAAGAAGAAAGAGTCTTGTCTGCACTTACCACAAATATAAAGATTCTTGTTCTCCACTCATCACCTCCCCATACACAGAAACTCACAAATGCTGCCCAAGACCACAACTCTTTTGTGGCCATTGTTGTCTTGGTTTTGATTGTCACCATTGCCCTCAACACCTCGTTCTTCTACTATCTGCGCCGCATTGCCTGCCGCTCTCATCCATCCAATGGTGCTGGCAATCTGGTGGTGAAACCCCACCACCGGAGATTGCTGCGCTGCCGATGAAAGTTTTTTCAGAGGGAATGAAGCTTGCTGGGACAGAGGCGGAGTGCGTCATCCGTTTATCTGAATTCAAGTTGGCAGAGGAGATCAATGTACTTCCAAGATGCCACCATGGCTTTCATGTGAAGTGCATCGATGGATGGTGGCGGCCGGCCTTGCATTTTCATGCCCTACGTGTCGTACCAGGTACTCGCCATTGGAGTTAGAGAAGAGTCCATCCTTGCCCAAGAATCAACTGGAGGTTTGATGTCTAGTCTTGAAAAAATAAATAAATAAAAAAGAATCGGTTCTTATGCTTTTTAAGAGTATACTTTGTTTGTGTGTTTTGACTGCGGTGCAACTTTTACAAGTGAGATATTGATGTAGAAGATGCCAAAACGTAGTGTGAAAAGAAAGTTTGGAGTTGAAAGGATTTTCCCTCATCTATTTTGCTTTCATAATAGATGGGTTGTAATTGTGTATGCAGGGTATGTTACCAAGGCTTTGATTAATTATGTAGAGATTGATGATTTGCAAGCTTGCATTTGTCTTTGTATTATGATATATATATATATATATATATATATATTACAAGAGACTAATACAAGAGAAGTATCTTTGTTACATTTAAATTTGAGAAGTTGTCATATCCCACATCGGCAAGAGACTGCCCAGAGACTGAGCTTATATGTGCGAACCCCCCTTTATTTAGTATGACGCGTTTTGGGTCTCAAAGGGGCCAAGATAAAATCCGTAAGGGTTTTTGCCTGCGACAATATCATGGGATTGGGTTACAGAAATGAATCCTCTCCTTTGAGCGGTGGGGATTGTCAACATATCCCGGAATACTGTTTCAGCCTATTCTGCAGCTCACGTGTGCATCTATGCTAGCTCAATTCTCATTCACCGAACAACACCATTCGTAGAATTCAGAGAAAAATAATAGATTTGATTGGGCGTTTCTAAAAAAAAAAAAGTTAAAAATGAAACACCAAAGCCCAGATCATTCATCTTTTCCAAACCCTCTTCCCCTTCCTCTTCCAAATAATTTGTAATAAGGGGAAGAAGATGAGGGTTTTGGGCACTTGGAATGTTGTTGTTTCTGTAATATCTGATTTTTGATACATCAATGATCAATATTGACTATTGCTCTCCTCCCTCCCAACCTCACATGCACCACAAGCCTGCAACACCTCTGCCTTCCTTGCTCTAGTCTAGGTAGGACGGACGACCCAGATGAAGGCCCCTCCACTCTTTTCCAAACCCATCGCCAACTCCATCATCTGCGATACAAAGATAGTGTTCTTGGATCCAAAAGACATACAGAATAGATGGCGGTCAGTGGAGACTCAATCACAAAACACAATTGTGTGCAGAGAACCCACTGTCCTTCCCAGTGGCGGACCTACCTTATGTTGACCTAGGGCGACCGCCCCATGTCTGATCCAAAAATGCTTTAAAAGTTGGCCCATGAGCACCATCTCAGTAAAGTGATCGCCCCACCCTGGTCTCGAAAAACCCTTCGCTCTTGATCTCAAAGATCTCCCGAATGAAAAACACAGGAACCCTTGGCTCAATCGTTCCGCTTCTTCCACTCTAAGCTCAGACAATTTGGTTTCTACACAATAGCATAGCATACCTTTACACAATAGGTGGGGAAGCAATATCTTGATTAGTGGCCGGATATGAGTTCTTTATACTTAGTTTTTTAAGAATATAAAAATAAAAAATAATATTTTTAAACCATGCAATAAGTAGAGATTATTGGTAGTTGACATTTGATGGACCGCGCTCCTGCCTGGTTCTATCGAGGTCGGCGGACGTGGGAGTCCGTTGGGTCCGACCCTTTCGTAACTGGGGGGGCAAGGGCGTGCATCAACATTTCTTTTGTGTGGGTGTGCCAGATTTTCTATTTTTTACTTGAAATTGCAAGTGGTGATCCGTAGATCAACCTTCGCAAGTAAAAAAGAAATCAACTTCTTTCAAGTTTTCCATTGCGCATATATTTAAGAAAAGAGATATTTTCTTGATTTACCGTGAAAGGCGATTTTTTTGGGATTTATAGCCGATTTTGGCATTTATAGCCGATTTTGGCATTTATAGCCAATTTTTGGCGTTAATAGCCGATTTTGGCGTTTATAGCCGATTTACAATCCTTATCAATAATGAAAGACAAGAGTTGTGATTTTTGTCTCTTTTAAAAAAATACAAACTACAATGAAAAGCAAGAAAATGAGGATCTAACTTGTCAGGAGATTGTGGGGGACCCGTTCAGATTGACGGTAGCAAGCCATATGTGGATTTCGCCATCATCCATGCAGATGAGAACAGAGGATGCTATTGATTCGCTTGGCTTGGCTATAACCTCAGGTTTTTAGAGAATAAAGACCAAAAGGAGGTCCTATGTCCAATAAAAAGCCGAGTAGACGGGCTGAAAAGCCACGTCTAAGCCATTTGGAGGCAGAAGGAGAAGGCAAGGACCTTGGGGGGGGGGGGTACCCCCCAAGGGACTTTTGTCACCTTGTAGCGGTGGTCGGTGTAGAACTTCCGCAGAGTTTTCTCTCTTTTCCTTCTCTGAATTTCTGTGCTTTGTCCGTCTCTCTTTTTCTGTCTGTCTCCCTTTCTTCTTGGAGAGCTCTCCTATTTATAGGCTTTTAAGTAGCCATTTAGGAGGGTTTATGAGCCTTAATTGTCATAAAGCTACATAAAGGGAGGAGTTACAAGATTGAATTCTTTATTTTGTAACTCCTTTTTCTTGGCTTCTGATTGGCCGGAGGAGATTGAGGGCATTTAATCGCCTTTAATTGCCATGATGGGAGGAGTTTCATGGGTTAAATGTCATGAATCTCTTGACTTGTAACTCCCGGATGCTTGCTTCTGATTGGGCCGTCCAAAAAAATGGATTAATGACTGTAATAAAGCTAGCTAATTAATCACATCAAGTGGTCGCCGAGCAGTTGAAGAGTCGCGGGCTGTGCCGCGTCTTTTAGGATTCTTCTGGCGATGATCATCGATGGATCTACATATAGATCGAGATCGGATGACCAAGTAACTTCAGGTGTTGGTTGCCAACAGCGGGTCGGTGCCATCTGTCCTGTAGATTTCTCGATCGGTCGGGTAGAAAGCACACTTTTTTGGTTGACCGGGTGGCGATCAATGTAGATTTCGATACTCTTGATGATTAACCCGTGTTTTTGACGGATGTCAGAGGATTTGGTGTCTCAAAAGTATGAATTTTGGAAAATACCAGAGGCCGGACGCTTCAAATCGCGAAAAAACGGTGAAAAACGGGGTTTCCGGGGCCCACCGGGCGATCCCGGACCCCAGGGTCGCCCTGGCCCAGGGTCGCAGGTGTGACCCGGGGGGGGGGGGTTCCCCCTTTTGTCCCATTTTGTGTCCGTTTTTGCTGTTTTTTCGATTCTTTTTTCTTCTGTATTTTTTCTTGACATTTTTGGTCATTTATTGGCCTGATTTCCCTGTAGAAAACCTGATGAGAATCCTTGCATTTTATTTTGCAAAGTTTCCAATTTTATGAGAAAGCCGAATACTTTGTTGCGCAGAGCTGACGATTTTCCGTCAGAAGCTGAAACTGGGTCAAACGATGTCGGAATGACCTGAAATTTCGGGTGAAGCCTGCTGAGCAATAAATAAGACCAACCATAGGCTTTTGTTTGAGTTTTGAAGCTGTTTGGGGTCCTATCACCAGTAGACTTGCTTTTGTCGCGATGAAGATGTCGCGGTTTGATGTGCGGTCAACCGATGTCCGATTGACTTGAAATTTGACAGGGAACCTGTTGGTATCATTTTAAGATGATCCATAGGCTCTGTATTAAAAACCATGGTCCCAGAGAGCTTTGCCGCTGAGAGGCCTGATTTGGCTTCCGAGCGTCAAAGTATGGTCAAATGTTGTCGAAATGACCTGAAATTTGACGTGTAGCCCTTTGTAAATATTTTGAAGCCGTCCATGTGCTTTATCTGATGAGTGATGGCCTCGGTGGTTCTCGCCGCCGAGAGGCTTGATTTAGCTGTTTTCGAGGGTTGATGTAGGGTCAAACGTTGTCGGTTTGACTCGGAACTTGACGTGGAGCCTTTGGATGTATTTTGAGACCATCTATCGGCTCTGATCAAAGATTTGGTGTCTCCGATGCTTTCGCTGCCTGGAGCTCCTTTTCAGCTGCCGGAGAAGCGAAGTTAGGCTAAATGATTTGAAATGCCCGAACTTCTTGTGTACTCTTCTTTTTGGCTGTCTGAAGGATCTTGCAGTTTTGTTTGATTCTGACAAGATTTGATTTTTTGGAAGTTAGCATTGCCTATTTATGGTAGGTTGCGACTTCATGTAGCTCTTTGGATCTTGAAGAGGCAAAGTGACATTTTTGGTGTCAACAAATGCCCCCTCGAGGTACAGCGACGAGTTGCTTAACATTTGTAGTCGATGTGCCTCGAAGAGATTTGTGAAGGAGAGCCTGTGACTGGACCAAGAGTCTTTGAGCAGTCTTTCTTTTTGGTATTTGTAGCCTTTTGAGCTTCCAGGGGAATTTTATGGTAGTGAAAGGGATCACGTACCATCTCGAGGTAAAGTTTTGAAGATGACATCAGGGATGTGGATTTGGGTTTTGACCTTGTGACCTAACAGGCTGTATGTGGCAGGTTAGGGGGTCGGGTATGGTTTTAACCGTGTGACCCAACAAGCTGGTATGTGGAATGTTGGGGGATCATTTTGGTTTTGATCTTGTGACCTAACAGGCTGTATGTGGCAAGTTAGGGGATCAGGTTTTGGTTTTGGTTTTGGTCTTGTGACCTAACAAGCTGTATGTGGCAAGTTAGGGGACCAAGATTTTTGTTTGGATTTTTGTGGAATGTCAATTCAAGATTTTGGCTCAATTTGGTATATGAGGCTGGATGGTTTGATTTTTGGAAGGTCATGGGGCTTGGAATTTTCTTTGTATGGTCCAATCAACTCAAAAGAGGCATGGAACCATTTTTGTATACTCTTGGTAAGAGGGATTTCTCTTTGACTAAAAGCCCAAATTTTTTTTTTTTTTGTGTGTGCCTAGGTGGTCAAACCTGGCTCATATGGGCTAACCCATGGGACCTTAAGCTTTTGAAATGGCTTAGATCTCATATGGTGTCATTTTTGTAAAGAATATCCAAAAATATCTCCTTTGGATAGAGAATATCTAAGAATATCTTTACTTGGAGAGAATCTCTCATGTTCCCCTTTATTTTGGGAGAGAATATCTCAAGATATCTTTCTTTTGGGAAAGAATCTTTCATTGATCCTATCTTTTGGGAGAAAATCTCTCATTGATTTCTTTTTGGGAGAGAATCCCTCAAGATATCTTTCTTTTGGGAAGAATCTTCTAATTTCTTTCTTTTGGTAGGTTACTAATTAGTAACACTTACCTCTTTCTTCTTTCCTTCTTTGGTTTGCTTTCTTCTATAAAAGCAAGGAGGAGGTTGGATCTCTTGCTCTTATTACTTTCTTTTGCAACAATCCCAAGAGGGCTTCAAGAGTTCTTATTCTTCAAGAGCTTCAAGAGTTCTTCTTCTTCAAGATCTTCAAGACTTTTCTTCTTGTTCTCCATCAATGGCTTCAAGTAAGTTCCCTTTTTCAAGAAAACCCCATTGTAGGAAAAAAAGTTTGTCTTCTTTTTTTTTTGTTTCTTTCTTTTCTTTTCCTTTTTCTTTTTTTTTTTCTTTTCCACGTGTTTTCCCTTTTTTTTTTACACGTGTTTTTTTTTTTTGCATGTGTTTTTTTTTGTTGTTTTTTTTTGTGGCATGTGGGCCACGGCCTGTGGGCCAGTCCCTTTTTTCTTTTCTTTTTTTTTTCTTTTTTTTTCCTCTTTTTTTTTAGAAAGTTTCTTTTCTTTTTTTTTTTGTTTTCTTTCTCCCTCTTTTTTTTTGAGAAAGTTTTTTTTTTTTTTTTTGCTCATCATGATAATGCCCCTTTTTTTTATGCAAACCTAGATGTTCATGCATGCATTCTATTGTAAATTAAATTTGTAGCATGATGTGATAGCATACCTGGAAGTTTTCGCAAATTTAGGAATTTGGAGCTCGCAGCGATGTTGAGCCCTTCCTGATTTTGCGGAGACTTTGAGGTTTCGAAAGTTTGGAGTTTCGGAGCTCGCAGCAATGTTGAGCCCATCTTCAAGCTTTCTATTTCTTTCGGGATAGTTCATTTTCTTCGAATTGCCCCCGGAGTCATGTCAAAATTTCGCCAGATTTTTTTTAGCGAGATTCTGTCATTTTGATGTTTGATCTTTTTCTTTTCCATCCTTTGCAGGTGGTTTTTCCAGAACGAACAAGGGTAAAGAGCCTGCTACAAGCGCACCTCGTCGATCTGCTAGATCTTCTAATCCGACCGTTCAACAGGCCTTTGAGAAGGTCCAGTATGTTGAGAGAAATCTGGAAGAATGCGACTCCCTCAACAGAGATGAGATGAGGCAGCGACTTATCACTCTCAAGGGAGAGGAATTCTATAAGATCATGGTAAGCAGTCGTCCATGGGTGATGGAAGATCAGAGTGTTTTACCCAAGCCTACCTTCTTCTTTGGTGATGCAGTCCTTGATGACATGACATACCAGAGGAGTTGTTTTCAGTTCTCTTTCATAGCAGATGGTGAGAAGAAGACTGTTGTTACCCGGTCGACGTTTGATCGCACCGTCTCGATCATGAGCCTTGCCCCCACGTGCTCTAAGAGGGAAGATCCTCCAAGCTGGGTGAGAAGGAAAAATGTAATCAAGACTGGGGTTTTTGTTGGTGGTTCTCCTGGATATAAGGAGAGGTCGCCTGTTGACATGGACCTGTTGATGCCATCCAGCGGCTACCAGGGCTCTGATTATCCGTCGGTCGATTTGAGACCGGTGGGCCTTGGTATTTTCAGCGGTGACGGCAGCAATTGGATAAAGCCTTTTCGACCTCGTGGCCGTTTCAATGCTGACTCCGAGTGGAAGTCGTGGACTGATCGCGTCCTGCTGATTGGTGGCGCCGTTTTGAAGGAAGCCGGGATTTTTGATGCGGTCCGCGCCTTTAGGGAGACCGTGATCTTTTCCGACGAGGCCTTCATGGCTATGCTGGAGTCATTCCTCCCAGAAACCAATACCTTCGTTGTGACGAATGGTGAGATTGGTTTCTCTTTGAAGGAGCTGAGCGCCATTACTGGATTGCCCATCCTTGGCAAACTCTATGGGGAGTTTATGCCGATTGACAGCGTCCTTGAGGGGCAGTCTGAGGAGTTCAGGCTTCTGTACTTTCAGCTCGTCGCCTTCTATGATTTTTTGAAGGAGAAGGAGGGTTTGAAAGTTAGATCCAGCAGTTGGAAGAGTTCTAGTTCCCTAACTTTTTTAATAGCAGGGAGTCTTCTGATAGTGCGACCCAGGAAGCCAGGGCTCAGGATCCAAGTTCGAAGAAGATCTTGGTTATGCAAGAAGAGTTGAGAGATTTTTGTGCGGGTACAAATGCCATATGTCCTGACATTGCACTACGGAGAGATCTCGCTGTTTACCTCACTTATTGGCTTGGTGAGGCTATTTTTGCTGGAGGAGATGGAACGCACATCAGGCTGCATTGTATTTTCTCGGCTTGTCAGATGGCGTTTGGAGAGCAGCTTGCTTTGGTGCCAGCTCTTTACTCCTACCCGTGTACCGAACTACAGGCTGCTGCTTTTTTGGTTCGGCTTGGGCTTCCTAGGAATACGGTATTTTTAGCCCACATCTTTTATTCGTGGTACGTGTACCACTGTCCTGGCTTCCATCGGCTGGGTGCTGTACAGGATGATGATCCTCTGATGATTCGGCTGGCTAAGGGCAAAGCCGTGTCCGAATCACTTTTGTTTGCCCGCATGAGGATCCGACGGTTCAGGGACGTCGAGATGGGGCAGTCTTCAGTGAAGCTTTCTCCGGAGTTGCGGAAGAAGGCTTTTGATTTTGGTGCCTCCCGAGACTCTACCAGGGCGGGGTCGGGAAGGCATTATTCCTTGACGAATGCAGAGAGAGAGTGGCTTTTCAGCATACGTGTCGGCACGATGGTGTACCGCAGACATCTTTTTGTCGACATCCAGCCGTATGTACCCTCTCGCTTTGCTTTGCAGTTGGGCTTTTCTCAAGGCGTTGTTGGAGCGCCTTTAAGCATGGTGAAGCGCTTTGGAGGTTTAAAGGACGGGAGAAATGCATGGGCTTTCTATAGTGCTGAAGACACTACAGCCATGATCTCTTATCCTGTGTTGTTGACTTCCTGGACTTGCCCGGCTTTGCGAAGTGGTTCGCGGAGAGCTTTTGGCATATCGGGGGCTTTCCAAGAAGGAGCTTGATGTGAAGCTGGTATCTGGAAAGGGCCTTGGAAAGTCGGATGGCGTCCGGCGAGAGGAAGTTTGGGCCTTCCTTTTTGGAGAGAAGCACAAGATAGGCTTTCTCGGTGACCAGGGCGTCATTGGTTCTGAAGCTGTTCGAGAAATACCTGATGAGGCTTTAGAGCAGCTAGAACAGGAGGAAGCCAAACTTGGTGCTTGGATGCAAGCGGCACAGAGGCAAGCTTCCATGGAGTCTACTGGCAAGAGTAGACCATCCAGTGAGGAGTCAAGTGGGAAAGCTGACTCTGACAGCGGGGCAGGTTCCTTTAAGAAGCGAGCCCGCAGGAGTAAGAGGAGGAGGAGTCATCATCGCAGCAAGGGGCAGCATGAGGACTCTCCTGACTTGGAAGTCCTTCTTACTATCAATGAGGATGTGCCAGTGGATGCTGACGAGCCTCCAGAGAAGAGAAGCCAAGAAAAAGAGACCGTCGGTAAAGGTATGATTCTTCCTTTTTCTCTTTCCATTTCTTTTCATGGGATTTTTCCATGTTCTGATTTCCTTCTTGTTTCTGCTTTTCTTTTTTTTTTTAGCAGAGGAAGACTTGGTGATGCCTGAGGTTCCAACCGATGAGGTGGTGACGGATCCTGTTGGGGCACCTGAAGAAGAACCGAGGGATTCTGGAGTGAATCCAGAATCTCCAATTGGTATGACTTCTTTTGCTTTTTTTTTTTGTGTCTGTGACTTGGTTTGCTAACATTTTTCTTTCCAGCTGACTTGCCACAGGATTCCGATGACTTTGAACCATCGATGGACGTAAATGTTGATGATGCTTCCGATGAGTTCATGGAGGAAGAGAGTCTTCTGCCAGTCGTCGAAGAATGTATTTTGTAGTAATAACCCTGATAATGATTTTCAAACAGGATTATATTCATACCTTTTTGTGTTTCTTCGGCAGGTTTTGAAGTGACAGAGGAGAGTCCGTCGCTTCCTTCAGAACCAGAGCAAGGGATGCCAGAGGTTGAACCAGAGGTAGAGACTCCTGGGACCAATTCCGACAATGTTGAGGAGATATCTCGTGCTGAGATTCCTTCCCGAGTAGGAGCAGCTTCAACTGGAAAGAGTTCTTTTGTTACTCTTCCAACGGGTGATGATATGAGCAGCCGACCAACGGAGTTGGGCGAATCTTCAGCTGGGCCATCTCTTCTTTTTGCGAAGAAGGTGGTGGTGCGGGTTCTGAGCTCTTGGATTGAGACTCTGCTTTCTGGGCACTTAGATGCCGGATTTGGGATGATCCAGCATGTGCGTGAGATTCTCGGTGATGCCAAAGAGGCTGGTCTGGATGTCATAAGTGCCAGGACGATCGTTGATAGGATCATTGAGCTGGGTGACAGGTGGTTTGAGACCATGGGTTTTCCTGACGACCAGTTCTTCAAGGAGATGTTCCTCGACCCTACGGATAAGGCTCAGTCTAACCTGGATGAGGCTACACAAAGCAGGAAGCAGGTAGTCCGAGAGAAGAACTTAGAAGAGCTAACCATCATTGGGCTGACACATGACCTTAACATCCTTGATAGGGAGGTCGATGAGGCCAGGAAACGTCTTGAGCATCTGCAGGCACAAGTCACTGCCAAGTGGGCCGCAATAACAGAGGCTCGTGATAGGGAGAGTGCTCTGATTCGCCGGGTTGTAGATGCCCATCGAGTTCTTAAAAGGAAGTCTGAAGAGAACAAACAATGGCAAACTGCTCGGGAGAAGCTTCCCGGTGCGAAAGAAGGGTTATAGCCCACCCCAGCATCTCATGGCAAGTTCTTGAAGAAGCGTGCCTTGGAATCCCTGACGGCTGAGGCCAAAAGTTTGCTTGAGGAGCTGAACTCTTGGCTGGAGACCATTTTTGATTGAGCTCCTGTTTTTTTTTTTAACAGAAACCATCCTTCTCTCTTTTTTTTTAGTACCACTTGTATTTTTTTGGTACTTTTCTTTTTTTGTAGTGCTTGTGAACACTTTCTTTTTTTTTTTTTTGGTACCATATGTATTTTTTTTTTGGTACTCTCTTTGTTTTGTTTTTGTTTTTTTGTAGTGCTTGTGAACACTTTCTCTTTTTTTTTTGGTACCACATGTATTTTTTGGTACTTTTTTTTTGTAGTGCTTGTGAACACTTTTTTTTGGTACCACATGTATTTTTTTTTGGTACTCTTTTTTTTGTAGTGCTTGTGAGCACTTTCTTTTTTTTTTGGTACCACATATATATATATTTTTTGGTACTTTTTTTTTGTTTTCCTTACGCTCACTTAAATCTTTTTGTGATGAAAGTAATTGCTAAATGGGATGCCTTTTTTTTTGTTTTTGTTTTCCCTACGCTTACTTAAATCTTTTTGTGATAAAAGTAATTGCTAAATGGGGTTTGATCAAAAGCTTGTCATTTTGTGAAAATATTTTGTCAAATGATTGTTTTGGCATGGAAGCCAGATTTTTGTTTGTGGCATGGAAGCTGATTTTTGGCATGAGAGCCAGCTTTTTTGTGGCATTGATAGCCGATTGATAGCCGAGTTTGTTTTGTGGCTTCTATAGCCGGGTTTGTGGCATTGATAGCCGAGTTTGTGGCATTGATTGCCGGGTTTTTTTGAAAGCCAATTTTTTTTTCGTGGCATTGATAGCCGGTTTTGTTTTGTGGCATTGATAGCCGGTTTGTGACATTTCGAGCCTGTTTTGGTGGCATCTATAGCCGTTTTGTGGCATTTATAGCCGGTTTGGTTTTTAAAAATGCAAGTATCGACTAAAAGTCGCCTCCCAGCTGAATGTTCTTGCAAGTATCGATGGAATGTCGCATCCTTGCTCATTCGGTTGCGAGTATCGATGGAATGTCGCATCTTTGCGGATTTGGGTGCAAGTATCGATGGAATGTCGCATCCTTACTTTTCAAAAATTTTGGTTTTGCGGGTACTGACTTGATGTCGTTTCCCCATGATTTTTTGAAAATTGTGGTTTTCTCGAACCTTTGGGTTATGGATATCAATTGAAATGTTGCGTCTCCATGGTTTCTTAGGTTTTTTTCGAACCTTTGAAATTTGGGTTGTGGATATCAACTGAAATGTTGCATCTCCACGGTTTTGGATTTTGCAAGTATCGACGAAATGTCGCTTCCCTGCGATTTTGGAAGTGTCGAACGTGGTTCGCATGCTTCCGATTTGTGCGAGTATCGACTAAGCATCGCTTCCCCGTGGTTTTTTTTTTTAAACCATTTTTTTTTGTTTAAAGACACGAGGGTCATAAGTTTTGACCTAAAACCATTTTGGCGGTAAAAGGCAGGGTGGACTAGGGTGGAAATCCCTAAATCTGGATTTTGTTTCAAACCATGAATTTTGGGTTCAAGGGTTGAAAATTTTGGTCAAGTTAGGGAAAGGTTCCTAAACTTGGATTTTTGAACAATGAAACGATGGAAGTAAGAATTGTTTAAATTTCTAGAAATTTCAACATTTGATATGAAAATTCTAAAAAAAGGTGGGTTTAGCGAGCGTGTACCTGGAAACTGGTTTTGGCCGTACAGGCATTGCTCTTACCCAGTTGGGTAAGTCTTCAAGGGTAGTACCGCTTTAAGAACTTGCCGTTGATGGGCAACATACATCTGTCACCTTCCATGTTTAGGAGTGCGTATGCGCCATTGGAGAAAACCTTGTCGATGACGTAGGGTCCCTCCCATTTTGGCTCAAATTTGCCTTTGGGCTTGTGAGCGAAGACCATTGGTCTTTTTACCGCAAGGACCAAGTCACCCTTTTTGTAGGCGCGTTGCCTGACCTTTTTGTCGAAAGATCCTGCCATGCGTGCTTGGTAAAGTTCAATGCTTTGTTGAGCTTCGAGCCGTCTCTCATCGAGATGTGCAGCTCATGGAGTCGCAATTTGACATGCTTTCTTGAGTCATGTCATTTTACAAGGATACCCTCAAGGAAGGAATTTCTACTTCCAAAGGTACGACAGCTTCACATCCATAGACCAAGGAGAATGGTGTGCTATGGGTTGGTCCTCGAATGGTGGTTCGATAGGCCCACAAAGCTTCAGACATTTTGTCGCTCCAGTCTCTTTTGTGACTAGAGACCATTTTTTTGAGGATTTTGTAGAGTGTCTTGTTAAAAGCTTCTGCTAACCCGTTTGCTGCCGGATTGTATGGAGTTGAAGGACAACTTTGGATTTTGTATTTGTCGCAGAACCTGAAGAATTGATGATCCCGGAATTGTGGTCCGTTATCATGGACGAATCTTTTGGGTATGCCGGAACGACAAATGATGTTGGTGCACAGGAACTGAAGGACTGATGAGGTCTTCATTTCGTTGAACGCAAATGCTTCTGACCACTTGGAGAAATAATTCGTAGCGGCGAAGATGAAGCGATGACCTTTGCTCGAAGGGGGAAAAATAGGACCTATGATGTCCATACCCCAGGCTTCGAAAGGCCATGAAATCGCTGTAGGATGCAGCCATTCTGGAGGCATGTGAATGTAATCTCCATGAACTTGGCATTGTTGGCAGCGCTTAACAAATTGCATTGCGTCAGCTACCATGGTAGGCCAGTAATATCCTAACCTTTTATCTGATCATAGAGCTTGGGACCAGCCTGATGAGCTCCGCAAAGACCAGCATGAACTTCTTTGAGCGTTTTCTTCAGCCTCTGTTGTGACAAGCAGCGTAGAAGTACTCCGTTGAAGGATTTCCTGTAAAGGACTTTTGAAGGAATATCCAAATGAAAGCTTGGGGTTCGCCTTTGGATGCTTACCCGTTCTTTTGGATCTTCAGGTAGGATTTCCGAACATAATGTAATCAATGAACGGATCCCTCCAGTCGCCGATTGAAGTTTGAAGGATTGAAATCCGACTTCCAACCACTTGGTGGCATTCAGCAACTGCTTGGTGTGTGTTAAGAGGAGGAAGGATTCTTCTTTCGCACACTGTGATTTGCATGTTTTTCCCCTTCCTGGATTGCCATAGATGCGGCAAGTCCAGCCAGGGCATCTGCACATATGTTTTCACCTCTATGAATGTGGGTGATGTGACAGATGTCAAACTTTTGCAGAAGTGATTGTGCTTTGTTGTAGTAAGGCAGCAAATCTGGCTTCCTGACTTCAAATTTCTGATTCATCTGGTTGATGATCAGTTGAGAGTCTCCAAAGACTTCCAGCATGGTGATACCGGATTCGATGGCGAGTTTCAATCCTAGGATCAGAGCTTGATATTCAGCTGCATTGTTTGTGCATGGTTCCAGTAGCGAGAAAGCGTGTGGAATCATGTATTTGTCGGGGCTAACTAAGAGGATGCCAACTCCCGAGATCAGCTGTCTGTTTTCATTTGTCCTGGTTGCACCGTCAAAGTACATGTCCCAGGAGGCACTTTGTGAGAAAGTCTCCACGTTGTAGACTGGTTCGTCTGGGAGATCATATCTGAGCGGAGAATCTTTAGGCAATGGATGCTCTGCGAGGAAGTCTGCTAGAGCCTGCCCTTTGATTACCTTTTGTGGTACATACCTAATATCAAATTGTGACAGAAGGATGGACCATTTTGCCAGTCGAGCATTGAGAGAACCTACCTTTGTGACAAGGACCTTCAAGAGGTTGACCCTTGAGACCAGGTAGACTGTGTTGGAAACCAAGTAGTGACGCAGCTTTTGTACGGCGAACATCACTGCAAGACATTCTTTTTCGACTGGAGAGTAGCGATGCTCTGCACCTACTAGTATGCGGCTGAGGTAATATAGAGCAGCTTCTTTTCTTTGATCACTTTCTTGCGCAAGCAGAGCTCCCAAAGAGTGATCAAGGGCCCTTGTGTACAAGATGAATGGTTTTCCAGTGGTAGGAGCAGCTAACACTGGAGGTTTTGTCAGGTATGACTTGATGTCTTGGAAAGCAGCTTCACAGCCAGCATCCCAGACAAAGTTTACACCTTTTTTCATCAACCGGGAGAATTGACGACATTTCCCCGAAAGATTGGAGATGAACCGTCTGATGTAGGCCAATCTCCCTTGAAGCCCTTTGAGTTCTCTCAAGGTTTTTTGATTTGTTGCCGATGATCATGGAGCGGATTCTGGCTCTCATGTTGTTTCGGCAGATGTCGACTAGCGACGCTTGTGGCAGTACATAGGAGCATTTGTACGCCATTGCTTTCCACTTGTGAATGAAGTCATATGTTGACTCATTCTCCCCCTGTTTTAGGCTGCACAGCTGAGCCACAGTAGCGGGATGATCCTCACCTTTGAAGTGAGTCAGGAAGCGTGTCTCTAGCATGGCCCAATTTTGGATGGAATCCTCCGGCAGAGTGGAGTACCAATCGAAGGCCGTACCTTTTAGGGTACTTGCAAAGAGGTGGATCTTGAGTGCATCTTGATCCGCGATAGCTCCCGTCAGGATCTTGAAGTGGATGACGTGCTGTCTGGTTGATCCTTTCCTCGTATATGTTTGGAGAGTAGGATGCTTTAATTTGGTGGGGAACGGGACCGAGTCCATCCATAAGGGATATGGTGGCTTGATCCCATGCTCCTTGAGTATATCCTCTTCTTTTGCTTTGGCGAGGATACTGTCTACGTCCTTTTTGGTAAGGGCGCGTGACTCATTTTCTTCTCCATTTACCTCATCGTCTTGATGTTTCGGAGGAGGTTCATTGTTCGCCTGATTTTGGAAGGCGAGGAGAAGGTTTTCCATCAGAGTTTCAATCCTCTGTTGGCCTTGTTCCAACTGCTGGATGCGGGTGATTGCATCATCTTGAGGTGGATTGCGGGGTGGTGGCTCAGATTTGTAGCCAAGACGTTCATCCTTCGTGATTCGAACGAAGAAACTGTCCTGGTGACTGAGCTGGGACTCATTCTTTTTGAAGAAGAGCTTGAGGAAGGATCACTCTGCCGTCCTTTGCTTGAAGGAGCAGGAGATTCTTTTGAATGTCTTCTTGTCCTGGAGACGCTGCGGGTCATCGGACGTCGGACATGGATTTTTGTTGCTGACTTTTGGCGCCTTCTGGTTTTTCCAACCATATGGACAGCAACAACTTGGTTGGGTCTTTCCTTTTCAACCCATTTGGGAGAGACTTGAAGCGTAGGAGGCTGGGTCCTTTGCTTCTCTAGTCTCTTTTGCCGATACGACGCGCGGCGGCGTATACGACGAGCAATTTGAGCTTCGGTCAGCTCTGGCTGGGCTTTGACGATGAAGGATGTGCTCCCTCGGGCGCAGTAGCCGAGTCTGTCTTCTTTGCAGCTGGGCAAGGACATGATGTGAACCCTGTCCTTCGCCTGTTGCAGCGAAGCTTTGAATTTTTGGAGTTCGGCCCCTGTAGAGATGAAGGGTCGAACTGCAGGTTTGTAAGCCTTAGCAGGTGCTTGTAGAGGCCTTGTGATGCATGGCTCGATTTTGGGCTTGTAGGAACAAGCCGGCTCATGCTGTGTTGACTTGGGAGTCAGTTTGGAGATGGGTCTCTCCTATTTCATGTAAGCAAGAGGGTAGAACTGGTTCTCTTTGAGTGGGGCCATGAATGCTGGCTTGGTATATGTTTGGGACCTTCTCTGTTTTGGTGAAGGTCTTGGGGACCAAGTCTTGGGATAGACCTGGTCGTTTGCTGGTCGAGGCTTCGTGGGGCTGCCACGGGCTTCGGGCATTCTGGTGCTTGCCTTTGGTGTCACGGTAGTGACACGTTGAGAGGCGAGTTTCTGCTTCTTGGAAGGAGCAGTTTGTTCCTCGGGAAGTGGGAATGGTCCCAGTGTCCCAAAGACAATAGTCCGGGGAGTCGAGGTCGACCCGGAGCTTAGAGAGTTGCCGAGGGAGTTGACGCTTCGGCAGCTGATGGGGCACTTGTAGGTGCGCGTAGTTTGCTTCTGTTGAAGCATGACTTGGTGCTTGCTCTCATCGAAAGTAATGGTAAGTGATTCTGCCATTGTTATTTTTTTTTTGAAAATTTCTAAAACAAGACCACATCCATTAGTAATCATAAGAATATAATGATCATAAATGGGAAGTTCTATGGTTTTGTCTTTTCAAATTGCTCGAGGAAGATGACCCAAGCAATATGAAGAAAGTAAAACGCCATAGAGGGTACAATTGTTCTGATCGCAGGTATGGTAAGCCCAGAATGAGCGTCCTAGTGACTGTTAGAAGCAATTGTGAACTTAAATTTGACTTATCGAGAAGCAAAGCTTGCTCGAGGTAAGAAGAATATAAAGTTGGAGTTGCAAATGTGCCGGTCGCAATACAGTAGACCCTAAAAGGGCGTACTAGTACCGCTAGACACAAATGTTTTGAGACCGCATCCATGAGATGAGATTATCTGTTTTGAAAGGTCATAATTGGATTCATCAAAGAGAGCAGATCGTATTCCGATCTGAATACGGGCTCAGCGATTTCCGCGAGCGCCAGTGGTCAGAAAGAAATAAACCATAATTTCTCGGATTTGAATCAAAAAATGACGAGTTTTTTTTTTTTTTGAAAGGCCAATATCGGGTTCATTAAAGAGAGCAAAGGGCACTCCAATCTGAACACGGGCTCAGCGATTTCCACGAGCGCCAGTGCTCAGAAAGGAGAAGACCAAGATTTCTCCAATCTAAACCCAAAATGACGGAAGTTTTTTTTTAAAAATCTTTTCTTTTTATTTATTTATTTTTAATTTTTTTTTTATTTTTTATTTTTTCTTTTAAAATTTTTATTTTTAAAATTTTTATTTTTGAAAAAAATTATTTAAAAGACGAGAGAGTACACATAGGCCTCCTAACCCGGTCTTATGAAATCTCGATTGATAGAATTGCCCCCAGGTAAGGGTAGGATTACTTAATGAACCCGTTTGGAGGACCCTTGCCTAGAACAGTAAACCTGTCTCCACACTCTGGACAAGGCTTTTCTTGAATCAACCATGATCAAACAAGAACGCAGTTGGTTTAACCTTAGTGGTCTATGTCTTTTTTTTTTTTTTATATTTTTTTATTTTTTGATTTTTAATGAACTCATCGAAGAGAAACGATGGCCCAAAACCTTAGTTGAACAGGCTCAACATTTCTGCAAGCACGATGAACGATAGGAAAGGATCAAGGTTTCTCAATTTTGAATCCAAAATGAAAAATCTGATTTTTTTGTTTTTTTTTCTAGATCTTTAATGAACTCATCGAAGAGAAACGATGGCCCAAAACCTTAGTCAAACAGGCTCAATATTTCTGCAAGTGTGATGAACGATAGGAACGGATCAAGGTTTCTCAATTTTGAATCCAAAATGAAAAATCTGATTTTTTTTTCTAGATCTTTAATGAACTCATCGAAGAGAAACAATGGCCCAAAACCTTAGTCGAACAGGCTCAACATTTCTGCAAGCGCGATGAACGATAGGAATTGATCAAGGTTTCTCAATTTTGAATTCAAACCGAGAAATCTATTTTTTTTTTCGTTTTTTTTTCTAGAACTTTAATGAACTCATCGAAGAGAAACGATGGCCCAAAACCTTAGTTGAACAGGCTCAACATTTCTACAAGCACGATGAACGATAGGAAAGGATCAAGGTTTCTCAATTTTGAATTCAAACCGAGAAATCTAATTTTTTTTTTATTTTTTTTCTAGATCTTTAATGAACTCATCGAAGAGAAACGATGGCCCAAAACCTTAGTTAAACAGGCTCAACATTTCTGCAAGCACGATCAAGATAGGAAAGGATTAAGGTTTCTCAATTTTGAATTCAAACCGAGAAATCTAATTTTTTGTTGTTTTTTTTTTCTAGATCTTTAATGAACTCATTGAAGAGAAACGATGGCCCAAAACCTTAGTCGAACAGGCTCAACATTTCTGCAAGCATGATGAACGATAGAAAAGGATCAAGATTTCTCAATTTTGAATCCAAAATGAGAAATCTATTTTTTTTTTTGAAAAGAGAAAAAGTGGAAATAAATTCAAAGAATTAGAAATTTCCAAAAAATCTCATCTCATTTTTTTTAGATGCGGAATCCAACATGGCCACCAATAAAAAAGTAGCCAAAGAATCAAGAAAAAAAGTATAAGCATAGAGCAATAGATATGATATGAAAATATCTCATTTCTAGCATCGTGTTATCAAATGAACGGGTCCCACCGGGTGTGCCAGCTTGATGGACCGCGCTCCTGCCTAGTTTTATCGAGGTCGGCGGATGCCCTTTCGTAACCGGGGGGGCAAGGGCGTGCATCAACATTTCTTTTGTGTGGGTGTGCCAGATTTTCTATTTTTTACTTGGAATTGCAAGTGGTGATCCGTAGATCAACCTTTGTAAGTAAAAAAGTAATCAACTTCTTTCAAGTTTTCCATTGCACATATATTTAAGAAAAGAGACATTTTCTTGATTTGCCGTGAAAGGCGATTTTTTTGGCATTTATAGCCGATTTTGGCGTTTATAGCTGATTTTTGGGGTTTATAGCCAATTTTGCCGTTTATAGCCAATTTACAATCCTTATCAATAATGAAAGACAAGAGTCGTGATTTTTGTCTCTTTTAAAAAAATACAAACTACAATGAAAAGCAAGAAAAGGAGGATCTAACTTCTCAGGAGATTGTGGGGGACCCGTTCAGATTGACAGCCGCAAGCCATATGTGGACTTCGCCATCATCCATGTAGATGAGAACAGAGGATGATATTGATTCGCTTGGCTTGACTATAACCTCAGGTTTTTAGAGAACAAAGACCAAAAGGAGGTCCTATGTCCAATAAAAAGCCGAGTAGACGGGCTGAAAAGCCACGTCTAAGCCATTTGGAGGCAGAAGGAGAAGGCAAGGACCTTGGGGGGGGAGGGTTTACCCCCCAAGGGACTTTTGTCACCTTGTAGCGGTGGTCGGTGTAGAACTTCCGCAGAGTTTTCTCTCTTTTCCTTCTCTGAATTTCTGTGCTTTGTCCGTCTCTCTTTTTCTGTCTGTCTCCCTTTCTTCTTGGAGAGCTCTCCTATTTATAGGCTTTTAGGTAGCCATTTAGGAGGGTTTATGAGCCTTAATTGTCATAAAGCTACATAAAGGGAGGAGTTACAAGATTGAATTCTTTATTTTGTAACTCCTTTTTCTTGGCTTCTGATTGGCCGGAGGAGATTGAGGGCATTTAATCGCCATGATGGGAGGAGTTTCATTGATTAAATGCAATAAATCTCTTGACTTGTAACTCCCGGATGCTTGCTTATGATTGGGCCGTCTAAAGAAATGGATTAATGACTATAATAAAGCTAGTCAATTAATCGCATTAAGTGGTCGCCGAGCAGTTGAAGAGTCGCGGGCCGTGTCGCGTCTTTTGGGATTCTTCTGGCGATGATCATCGATGGATCTTCATGTAGATCGAGATCGGATGACCATGTGACTTCACGTGTTGGTTGCCAACAGCGGGTCAGTGCCATCTGTCCTGTTGATTTCTCGATCGGTCGGGTAGAAAGCAGACTTTTTTGGTTGACCGGGTGGCGATCAATGTAGATTTCGATACTCTTGATGATTAACCCGTGTTTTTGACGGATGTCAGAGGATTTGGCGTCTAAAAGTATGAAATTTGAAAAATACCAGAGGCCGGACGCTTCGAATCGCGAAAAAACAGCGAAAAATGGGGTTTCTGAGGCCCAACGGGCGATCCCGGGCCCCAAGGTCGCCGGCGACCCTGGCCCAGGGTCGCAGGGGCTGGCGACCCTGGGGGGGGTTTCCCCCCTTTTGTCCCGTTTTGTGTCCGTTTTTGCTGTTTTTCGATTCTTTTTTCTTCTGTATTTTTCCTTGACATTTTTGATCATTTATTGGCTTGATTTCCCTGTAGAAAACCTGATGAGAATCCTTGCATTTTTTTTTGCAAAGTTTCCAATTTTCTGAGAAAGCCGAAGACTTTGTTGCGCAGAGCTGCCGATTTTCCGTCAGAAGCTGAAACTGGGTCAAACGATGTCGGAATGACCTAAAATTTCGGATGAAGCCTGCTGAGCAATAAATAAGACCAACCATAGGCTTTTGTTTGAGTTTTGAAGCCGTTTGGGGTCCTATCACCAGTAGACTTGCTTTTGTCGCGATGAAGATGTCGCAGTTTGATGTGCGGTCAACCGATGTCCGATTGACTTGAAATTTGACAGGGAACCTGTTGGAATCATTTTAAGATGATCCATAGGCTCTGTCTTAGAAACCATGGTCGCGGGGAGCTTTGCCGCCGAGAGGCCTGATTTGGTTTCCGAGCGTCAAAGTATGGTCAAATGTTGTCGAAATGACCTGAAATTTGACGTGTAGCCCTTTGTAAACATTTTGAAGCCGTCCATGTGCTCTATCTGATGAGTGATGGCCTCGGTGATTCTAGCCGCCGAGAGGCTTGATTTAGCTGTTCGAGGGTTGATGTTGGGTCAAACGTTGTCGGTTTGACTCGGAACTTGACGTGGAGCCTTTTGGATGTATTTTGAGACCATCCATCGGCTTTGATCAAAGATTTGGTGTCTCCGATGCTTTCGCCGTCGGGAGCTCCTTTTCAGCTGCCGGAGAAGCGAAGTTAGGCCAAATGATTTTGAAATGGCCCGAAACTTCTTGTGTATTCCTCTTTTGGCTGTCTTGAAGGATCTTGCAGTTTTTGTTTGATTCTGACAAGATTTGATTTTTTGGAAGTAGCATTGCCTATTTATGGCAGGTTGCGACTTCATGTAGCTCTTTGGATCTTGAAGAGGCAAAGTGACATTTTTGGTGTCAACAACATTGATTTTAACCTTTTCAATTTTTAATTGACCATCATCTGCCCCATTCAAATAAAAGCCCTGAGTCCGCCACTGGTCTTTCCTCCTCCACCCTTGGATCCTTAAGGGCGTAATCGGTCACAACGGTCATTTTGTCATCCGGCTGAAAAGCCCAAATCCTGTCTTCTCCACCTCCTCCACAGTATTAAAGAGAAGCCCATCAAAGTGCAGGAAGAGAGCCATCTGCGTCTGGAAGAATCGAGACCACGAATTTGAAGCATCTTCATGATGTATATATAGATTACAAGAGACTGATAGAAGAGAATTATCTTTGTTACATTTGAATTTGAGAAGTCCTTATCTGGTAAGGATTTTAGAGTATTTGAACTTGTGCATATCTAGGCTAAGCCAAGAGTAGCCAATCGATCTTATCCTTGAGATTGGACTGGATCAGACCTACTAACTGTGTGGGGAGATTTTCAAGACACCAAGATTATGTTGATCTCGGCTATAAGATGTCAATTAGCACGCTCACGTGCCATCCAAACACGCCTCGGCCGCCGGGATAAAGGCCTCAGCCGAAACCAGGCTGACTTCGGCTGCTAGCGCCGAGCTCGGCTACCAAGGATCGACCTCGGCTGAGAGCCTGATCCCGGCCGAAGGAGCCGGGACGAAAGCCGAAATGAAGAAGAACCCTTCTCACGCCCCACGCCTGCCACGTCATTAGACACGTGGCAGAATAGGGGCGCGAGCCAGTGGGACAGATGCGACATCCTAGCCGTCCACAATCTTCGTCAGATCGCTGACAGGGCAGCATCCAGCGGCTGTAGCCAAATCAGGGCAGAGCCCGAGGATGGATCCGATGGGACCTCTACCGCCAAAGGCGTACAACATGATCAGGCCCAACATGACATGCATTTAATGCAATGTGGGCTGATCGGACTGGCAATAAATGCTTTGTGGGCTGTGATGGACCCGCATTTATTACTTTGTGGGCTGATGAGAGCTTCCCTATTAAATCAAGGGACCCACTCCAAAATATCAGGTAGAGTCCTTTATAAATAGGACAACATTCCATAACACAGGTACGCAATACACGCATACTAGAGCTGTTACTCTGCCTCTCTTCTTCCTCTCCTTCCTTAGTTCAGTTCATACACTAACTTAGGCATCGGAGAGCCTTGCGCCACTCAACCAGGGTCCTCTGACCGTTTGTTCTTCCCTTTTCAGGCTTTGAGGCAGCTGATCTTCATCTTACGTTTGGATAAGTCCTATCAGACACCCCCTAATCTTGTGAGTCATTATTTTTGCACTTACAATTGGCACCGTTTGTGGGAAAGTATTAGCGCAACCTTCCCAAATACCATGCCTCCAAAAGCTAAGAAAGGCGGAGAGTCTTCAAGAGCGATGGTCCAGCTACCAGGCCCGCCAACGGACGCCCCTCCTCAAAGGCGGTCCGGGGCGGGGCTTAGCGCGTCTGCAGCCGAAGAACGCCCAGACTCGCGCCTCTTCGTCCCAGTTCCAATCCCAAAGCAAGTTGAGGATTCGTCCCTGGGCGAGGAAGTCATGCCTCCCCGACGGGACGATCGACGACAGGAGCGTCCCTAGAAGGACAAAGCCGTAGAAGTCGACAGATCACACCGTCCGCGACACCTCGATGATAGAGGAGATGTCGCAGCTCAAAAAGCCCTTATCCAGGAGCAGGAGAAGTTAATCCGCCAGCTCCGGCAGCAACTGAGAACAGCAGGAGCTACCTCATTGAGGCAGCCCTCCGAGCATCAAGGCGAGAAGAGAGCCGCCCAGAGCAAGGCAGTCCAGTCCTCCCACGAGGATTTGAGAGCCTATCTGGACGAAAAGCATGGTCGGGCCCACGACGAAGGCTCGAGCAACAGTCGAAGCCATCATGGCCGAGACGGCCGAGCTCGCAGCCATCATAGTCGAGGCCACTCGAAGCGGAAGTTAGAAGCACTGTCGCCAGAGAAGGATGACGAGCAGGAGCGGCTCGACAGGCGTATTAAGCTGGCTCTTCAGCATAACTTGGAGATGGCTGGTCTCGCCCGAGACCAGCAAGATATTTGCGGCCCCGCCGATCTAGGGGTCTCCCCCTTTACACGGGACATAAAGGAGACTCCCTTGCCCAAGAAGTTTTCTATTCCGCGATTTGTCCTCTACGACGGAGTCTCAGATCCTGCCGCTTATTTTCGACATTTCTCTTAGAGGATGTCCATTTGGGGGGACGAGGGGCACCTCAATTGCAAAATCTTCTCCTCCAGTTTGGGCGACCTCCCCCTGAAGTGGTTCTGCGCCCTCCCGGAGAAATCTATCTCAAGTTGGAGACAGCTCCAGCTCTCCTTCTTGAAGAAGTTTCAGGCCTACAACGTCGTCCCCAAGACCGATGCTGATATACTGGCCCTGAAGATGAAACAGGGTGAGAGCATCACCCAGTTCGCCAAACGGTTCTGGGCAATTTACAGCCAGATCGAAGTTTCCAAGGACGAAGTGGCGGTTTTCGCCTTCCAAAATGCTCTGTTACCAGGAAACGAGCTTAGGAAAGACCTGGCCGGAGACCCCGCAATCTCCGTGCCAGCCTTGATGTCCAGGATAAAGCGCTATGTCGCCCAGGAGGAAGATGATATTCGGGCCCGGGAAAGCCACGGCGCGGGACACAAGGATAAGGGCAACCAGCCCCAAATGAAGGATAAGAAGCCCTTCCGAAAAAAACAAGCCTGGGTCTCGACCTCGGCAAAACCTCCAGCGTCCAGGTCTGGGGGCAGCAGGAAGCCCAGGCCTCCTCTCGATGCCTATCAAGCTGTGAATATCATCTTCAGGGAGCCGATCCATCAGATCATGAATAAGATCAAGCACAGGCCATTCTTCAGCTGGCCTCAGCCCATGCAGAGTGATCCCTCCTCCCGTTACCAGAACAGGTTTTGCGCCTACCACAAACAGAATGGGCATAAAACCGAGGAGTGCAGGACCGTAAAGTTTCACCTGGAAAAGCTCGCCAAGGAAGGTCACCTGGAGGAATACGTCAAGGCAGGAGATGCTGGCGGCAGCCGGACTCATCGGAGCGCTGACAAGGACCCAGACAGCAACGAATCTGAAAAGATCATCAATGTCATCCATCTGGCACCCTCAGTGCCTTCTCCCTCAGCTAGAGGCAACACCCAGGCTTGTGCCAAGGCCAGGCAGGCCTCGCATAGGAAGGAGGTGATGAGGGCCGAGCTCGGACCAGCGTCCAAAAGAGCACGGCGCGAGCGCCCAGCTATCTCGTTTTCATATAAGGCCCTCGAGGGAGTGCAGGTTCCCCATAATGATCCTCTACTCCTAACGATGAAGCTGCGAGACTTCACAGTGAAAAGAATCATCATTGACTCCGGCAGCTCATCCGAAATCCTCTACTATGGATGCTTCAAGAAGATGGGGCTCTCAGAGGCTGATTTGAAGGAAGCTCGTACGCCTCTGATAGGGTTAAGCGCCAAATCGGTCTACCCTAAGGGAAGAATCACTCTGGAGACCAGAGTGGGCGGAGCCTCTGTGATGACCGACTTCCTAGTAGTGGATGTCCCCTCCCCCTACAATGCCATTATGGGCAGGACGTGGCTCCACAGAATGGAAGCGGTTCCCTCCACTTTCCACCAGAAGCTGAAGTTCGTGTTTGAGGACAAGGAAGGCAAGATGGAAGTGATTACAATGGACGGGCATCAGCAGCTGGCCAGGCAATGTATGATGGTCGTAGTCCCTGGGGAGAAGAACCAGAGCGAGTGCATATGGCAGAGCTCAAAAGGGAGCTGGCCGAGATCGGCCGAGATCCCGAGAAGAAAAGCATTGAAGATCTAGCCAAAGTCAGGATCGATCCACTCGACCCAGATAGATTCTTCCTGATTGGCAGCCAGCTTCCCGACCCCGAGAGGATCGAGCTCTCAAGATTCTTGATGCAGAATAGAGACGTCTTCGCCTGGACCCCGAGCGAAATGCCTGGTATCGATCCTGAGGTTATGTGCCATAAGCTGAAAGTAGATCCCAGCCACAAGCCAGTGGTGCAGAGGGCCCTCAGGACAGGGTTGCAGCAGACAGAAGCCGTGGTCGAGGAGGTTGACAGGTTGCTAGAGGCAGGCGCAATCAGGGAGGTCCAGTACCCGGTTTGGCTAGCCAATACGGTGGTGGTCAAGAAGAAAACCGGCAAGTGGAGGGTATGCGTAGATTTCACCGACCTTAACAAAGCTTGCCCGAAGGACAGCTTCCATCTTCCAAAGATTGATCAGATGATCGACGCCACTGCTGGCCATGACAGGATGAGCTTCCTCGATGCTTACTGAGGCTACCATCAGATTCCGATGTTTGAGCCGGATGAAGAGAAGACTACATTCATAACCCCCCGCGGCACTTATTGTTATAAGGTGATGCCCTTTGGACTGAAGAACACGGGGGCAACCTATGAGCGTCTCGTCACAAAGATGTTCCAGGCTCAGCTCGGCAAAACCGTCGAAGTCTACATTGACGACATGGTCGTCAAATCTAAGCGGTCCAGCGACCACCTGACGGACCTGGCTTAAGTCTTCGGCATCCTCCGAGAGTTCAAGCTCAAGTTAAACGCCTCCAAATGCGCTTTCGGCGTCGCTTCTGGCAAATTCCTCAGAAGTCTAGTAATGCGGAGGGGGATAGAGGCCAACCCGGACCAGATCACAGCGATCTTGGGAATCCAGAGCCCGGTCACTACAAAGGAGGTCCAGAAGCTAAATGGCATGGCCGCAGCACTCAACCGCTTCATCAGCAGATCATCAGATAAGTGCCGGCCTTTCTTTCAGCTTCTAAAGAAAAACTTAAAATTTCAATGGACCCCTGAGTGCGACCAAGCATTGTAAGCACTCAAAACTTACCTATCTTCACTACCTTTGCTCTCTACCCCAACTCAGGGGGAGACATTGTATCTGTATCTAGCGGTCTCAGATCATGCAGTGAGCTCCGTCCTCGTCAGAGAGGACGATGGAATACAAAAACCAATCTACTATTCGAGCAAGATCCTCCTTGATGCCGAGACCTGATACCTTTTGCTTGAGAAGCTTGCACTGGCGCTCGTTAGTGCCTCCCGCAAGCTCTCTCACTATTTTCAATCCCACACCATTGTGGTTATTACAGAGCATCCACTCCGATCCATCTTAAAAAAAGATGACTTTTCAGGGAGAATCTCAAAATGGGCGGTCGAATTGGGGGCAGTATGACATCCAGTACCATCCCAGGACTGCGCTCAAAGCCCAGATTCTGGCAGACTTCATTGTTGAGTTCGTTTCTCCGAGCTCGGCTTCGACCCAGCCCGGCACCGAACTGGGGGGCATAGGGCATGAGAATGAAGTCACCGAGGTCGACAAACTTTCTCAGAGCCAAGTCCCTGTCTCGGCATGGAGAGTCTTCGTCGACGGCTCGTCTACCTCCAAGAGAGCTGGCGTGGGCACAGTTCTCCAATCGCTAGAAGGACTGGTCATAGAACAAGCCTTGACCTTAGACTTCAAAGCAACGAACAACGAAGCTGAGTACGAAGCTCTGATTGCTGGGCTGAACAGCGCCCGAATCCTCGGAGCCCGGCAATTGGTGGTCTTCAGCGATTCACAACTGGTAACTAGCTAGCTCACTGGAGACTACCAAGCCCGGGATGACAGGATGGCGGCCTACTTTGCCCTCGTGAAGAAACTGCTCACTCATTTCCAGACAGCCAAGGTCAGACAGATCTCCAGAGATACTAACACGCACGCTGATGCGCTTGCAAACTGACCTCCGCTATCGAAGCTGGAAAGAAAAGAACCGTTGAGGTCGGGTCGATACCGAGATCAACCTTAGAGCTCCATCCGTCTCGGCAGGTTCTGTGCCTCGATCTCGGCCCAAGCCGGATGGACCCGATTATTTCTTACCTCAAGGACGACCAGCTCCCCGAAGACAATAATGAAGCTCACCGAATCAGACTCAAGGCAGCTCGATTCTGGCTATCCCCTGAAGGCAAGCTCTACAGAAAATCCTTCACAGGTCCTTACCTCCAATGCTTCCATCCAAGCAAGGTTGACCACTTTTTGTATGAGATCCACGAAGGAATCTGCGGAAGTCACATCGGAGGACGGTTGCTGGCCTATCGAGCCATAAGCCAAGGTTACTGGTGGCCGTATATGTAGAAGGACGCGCAGGTATACGCCAGGAAATACGAAAAATAACAGAAGTTCTCCCATTCTCTTCATCAGCCAGCATAGGACCTGAACCCCCTCTCTAGTCCATGGCCCTTCGCCCAATGGGGGCTGGACATTGTGGGACCTCTCCACCGGGCTTCAGGGAACAAAAGATGGATGATAATTGCCACAGATTACTTCACGAAGTGGGTAGAAGCTGAACCGCTGTCCTCCATCACCGAGAGGGACTCCAAGAATTTCGTACGGAAGAACATCATAACGAGGTTCGGCATCCCCAGGACCTTGATCTCGGACAACGGGACTCAGTTCCACTCCAGCTTCTTCAGAGACTTCTGTCAGAAGCATAGCATCATGAACCACTACTCCACCCCGGCGTACCCACAGAGCAATGGTCATGGCGAAATTTCTAACAAAGTAGTACTTGATGGCCTGAAAAAGCGATTGGACCGGGCGAAAGGAAGATGGGTAGAGGATCTCCCCAGCGTGTTGTGGGCATACAAGACAACCCCGAGGCGTTCCACCTCGGCGACACCTTTCTCTCTGGCCTATGGGATGGAAGCGGTCATTCCCTTGGAAATTGGCCTCCCTACCCTGAGAACAGAGCTTGTCGACCAAGGCCGAAATGAGATGAACCTGGCAATGGAGCTGGACCTGGCCGACGAGCGTCGAGAAGCAGCGGCCATACGACTGGCCGACTACCAGCAACGGCTAGCCAGATGATACAATGAAAAGGTCAGGGGGAGGAGTTTGTCAGTAGGAGAACTGGTCCTGAAGAAGACCCTGCTGGCTGACAGAGATCCAAACGAAGGCAAACTAGCCCCGAACTGGCATGGCCCTGTTGACACCAAAAATGTCACTTTGCCTCTTCAAGATCCAAAGAGCTACATGAAGTCGCAACCTACCATAAATAGGCAATGCTACTTCCAAAAATCAAATCTTGTCAGAATCAAACAAAAACTGCAAGATTCTTCAAGACAGCCAAAAGAGGAGTACACAAGAAGTTTCGGGCCATTTCAAAATCATTTGGCCTAACTTCGCTTCTCCGACAGCCGAAAAGGAGCTCTCAGCGGCAAAACCATCGGAGACACCAAATCTTTGATCAGAGCCGATGGATGGTCTCAAAATACTTCCAAAAGGCTCCACGTCAAGTTCCGAGTCAAACCGACAACGTTTGACCCTACATCAACCCTCGAACAAGCTAAATCAAGCCTCTCGGCGGCAAGAACCACCGAGGCCATTACTCATCAGATAGAGCACATGGACGGCTTCAAAATGCTTATAAAGGGCTACACGTCAAATTTCAGGTCGTTTCGACAACATTTGACCATAGTTTGACGCTCGGAAGCCAAATCAGGCCTCTCGGCGGCAAAGCTCTCCGGGACCATGGTTTCCAAGACAGAGCCTATGGATCATCTTAAAATGACTCCAATAGGTTCCATGTCAAATTTCAAGTCAATCGGACATCGGTTGACCGCACATCAAACCGCGACATCTTCATCGCGACAAAAGCAAGTCTACTGGTGATAGGACCTCAAACGGCCTCAAAACTCAAACAAAAGCCTATGGTTGGTCTTATTTATTGCTCAGGAGGCTTCACACCAAATTTCAGGTCATTCCGACATCGTTTGACCCAGTTTCAGCTTCTGACGGAAAATCGGCAGCTCTACGCGACAAAGTCTTCGGCTTTCTCAGGAAATTGGAAACTTTGCAAAATAAAATGCAAGGATTCTCATCAGGTTTCCTACAAAGAAATCAGGCCAATAAATGGTCAAAATGTCAAGGAAAAATACAGAAGAAAAAAGAATCGAAAAACAGCAAAAACGGACACAAAACGGGACACAAAGGGGGGAAAACCCCCCCAGGGTCGCCGGCGACCTTGGAGCCCGGGGTCGCTGGGAAGGCCCCGGAAACCCCGGTTTTCGCCATTTTTTTGCGATTTGAAGCGCCCAGCCTCTGGTACTTTCCAAAATTCATGCTTTTGAGACACCAAGTCCTCTGACATCCATCCAAAACACGGGTCAATCATCAAGAGTATCGAAAACAATATTGATCGCCACCCGGTCAACCAAAAAAAGTGTGCTTTCTACCCGACCGATCGAGAAATCGACAGGACAGATGACACCAACCCGTTGTTGGCAACAAACACCTGAAATTACATGGTGATCTGATGTCGATCTACATGAAGATCCATCGATGATCATCGCCAGAAGAATCCCAAAAGACACGGCACGGCCCGCGACTCTTCAACTGCTCGGCGACCACTTAATGCAATTAATTGACTAGCTTTATTACAGTCATTAATCCATTTCTTTGGACGGACCAATCAGAAGCAAGCATCCGAGAGTTACAAGTCAAGAGATTCATGGCATTTAACCCATGAAACTCCTCCCATCATGGCGATTAAAGGCGATTAAATGCCCTCAATCTCCTCCGGCCAATCAGAAGCCAAGAAAAAGGAGTTACAAAATAAAGAATTCAATTCTGTAACTCCTCCCTTTATGTAGCTTTATGACAATCAAAGCTCATAAACCCTCCTAAATGGCTACCTAAAAGCCTATAAATAGGAGAGCTCTCCAAGAAGAAAGGAGAATCACAGAAAAGCACAAACTCACAGACAGACGAAGCACAGAAATCCAGAGAAAGAAAAAAAAGAGAGAAAACTCTATGGAAGTTCTACACCGACCACCGCAACAAGGTGACAAAAGTCCCTTGGGGGGGTACCCCCCCCAAGGTCCTTGCCTTCTCCTTCTGCCTCCAATGGCTTAGATGTTGCTTTTAAGCCCGTCTACTCGGCTTTTTATTGGACATAGGACCTTCTTTTGGTCTTTGTTCTCTAAAAACCTGAGGTTATAGCCAAGCCAAGCGAATCAATAGCATCCTCTGTTCTCATCTGCATGGATGATGGCGAAGCCCACATATGGCTTACGACCGTCAATCTAAACGGGTCCCCCACAATCTCCTGAGAAGTTAGATCCTCCTTTTCTTGCTTTTCATTGTAGTTTGTATTTTTTCAAAAGAGACAAAAATCACAACTCTTGTCTTTCATTATTGATAAGGATTGTAAATCGGTTATAAACGTCAAAATCGGCTATAAACGCCAAAAAATCGGCTATAAACGCCAAAATCGGCTATAAATGCCAAAAAAATCGCCTTTCATGGCAAATCAAGAAAATGTCTCTTTTCTTAAATATATGTGCAATGGAAAACTTGAAAGAAGTTGATTTCCTTTTTACTTGCGAAGGTTGATCTCCGGATCACCACTTGTAATTCCAAGTAAAATAGAAAATCCGGCACACCCGCACAAAAAAAGAAATGTTGATGCACGCCCTTGCCCCCCGGTTACGAAAGGGTCGGAACCGAACTGACTCCCACGTCCGCCGACCTCGGTAGGAACCGAGCAGGAGCGCGGTCCATCAAGCTGGCACACCCGGTGGGACCCGTTTATTTGAGAACACGATGCTAGAAATGAAATATTTGCATATCATATATTTTGCTCTATGCTTATATTTCTTTTCTCGATTCCTTGGCTACTTTATAATTGGTAGCCTATGTTGAATTCCGCATCTAAAAAAAATGAGATGAGATTTTTTGTTTGGAAATTTCTAATTCTTTGAATTTATTTCCACTCTTTCTCTTTTCAAAAAAAAAAAAACAAAAAAAATTAGATTTTTCAGTTTGGATTCAAAATTGAGAAACTTTGATCCTCTCCCTTCTGGGCACTGGCGCTCACGGAAATCGCTGAGACCGTGTTCGGATCGGGGATTGGGCCATTGTTTCTCTTCGATGAGTTCATTAAAGATCTAAAAAAAATATATAAATAAAAAAAATAACAAAAAATTAGATTTCTCATTTTGGATTCAAAATTGAAAAACCTTGAGGGGAGTTAGAAATTCATGTTTGGTGTAAAAAGTTTTTTCTTGATGAAGTGGTGCTAATGTTGTTTGGTGTAGCTGGGAATTTCTTTAGTGAAAATTTCTGGGTGGGTGGGTGAGTATGTGTGTGGCGTGGGTGGGGGTGGGTGGGGTTGGGAGGGGAGGGGGAAGAAAGAGGGTGGCTAGGTGGAGTGAAGGTGGGAGTGAGGAAATGGAGGGTCAGTTTTTCGTGGAAATAGACTTCCGATACCCCCCCATAGGAAGTTTATTTCCACACATAGGAAGGAAAATACTGATGTGGCGAAAAAGCAGTTTCGCGGAAAACTACCACACCAAACACATGAAAAAGAAGTTTTTCGCGGAAAACCACATCCTTTTCCGCGGAAATGGGCTACACAAACTTGCCCTATAAGGGCCCGTTTCTTTAGCGGAATTCCTGATAGGAATTCCGGTTGTCTCAGAATTTGGAATTCCTGTCAGGAAAACCCTGTTTCTTTAATAGAATTCAAGGGTATTTGAAATACCTCAAAACCCAGAATCCCAAATACCATTAAGCAGAAGAGGATTTGAAAAACTACTTCCATCTGGAACTCTGATCGACAACCCTTCTCTCTTCCGATCATCTCAACAGTCATCTTCATTTATAATCCTCAGGCCACGGCAACGAGATCCGAAGGTAGTTTTCTTCTTCTTTCACATTCCTCATCTCTTTCTATTTTTTGGAAAAAATTTCTCCTCTTTCTATTGATCTGTAGAATGATAGGGGTTTTTGGCCATCAACATGAACCAAGATTTCCTCTTCTTGCACATCCTTACCCCCTTCTTCTCTCTAGAATGGGTTAGGGTTTTATAAGGTTCTGTAGAAACTCTCTACTAGTTAGGGTTTCTATAGAAATTGAAACTGGGTATTATGTTGATTGGTTGGAATGGTATATAGGATATACAAAATCCTTTTAAGGTGTATTTCTATGATTTGCAAATGTATTACAAGACTTTGTAGAAAATTATGTGATGTATAGAAATCCCCTGTTTATGTGATGTAGAGAAATCCCCAACCACTTGTCTTCTTCAGATCAGAGAAAAGAAGAAAATAGTTAATCTCTCATGGCTCTTTACTATGATATGTTATGTAGTAGCCTAACAAACCAGCCATTTCTATTTAATGTTTGATTGGTTGGAATGGTGTGGAGATGAGAGGATATACAGAACCTTTAAATGTGTATTTTTATGATATGCAAATATATTACAAGACTTTGTAGAAAATTATATGATGTATAGAAATCCCATGTTTATGTGATGTATAGAAATCCCCAATCTCTTGTCTTCTTCAGATCAGAGAAAAGAATAAAATAATTAATCTCTCCTAGCTTTTTACTGTGATATGTCATGTAGTA
Source organism: Litsea cubeba (assembly GCA_012931725.1). Taxonomy (NCBI): domain Eukaryota; kingdom Viridiplantae; phylum Streptophyta; class Magnoliopsida; order Laurales; family Lauraceae; genus Litsea; species Litsea cubeba. Next base: position 28,686,595 of record CM022953.1, read on the forward strand.
GCCTAACAAACCAGCCATTTCTATTTGTGTTTGTTTAGCCATCAATTGCCTCCACAGGTTTGCCTAAAGCCCGTGTTTGTTTAGCCATCAATTGCCTCCAATATCCTAATTATATTTTCATTGTACCTTAGGAAAAAATGACCAAAATAATTAATATCATGACAGAAAATTATATCTACTCAACTAAGTATATGAGCTAATGAAAAATAACATAGTGATTCAAGTACTTTGCAAAGTGTAATGTAAGAAGCTTGAAATGCCCTTCATATTGTTTGCATAGTTATATTTGTTAGCATGAGAGTGAGAAGGCTAAAAAGACCAAATGTCATGAAATAGATATGGGAGGAATCACACATCATTATATTAATTATCATGTAAAATTTATTTCGGTACCTTATACATGTATAATAAAATGAAATCCGACAGCAGGCCTGTCTGATGGACCAAATTCTAGGTGCATGTTATTCATTATGTTAGCATTTCCAATTAATTATGTTAGCATTTTAATTATTTTTTTGAGATGCTTAAATTATGTAATTATGTGGGGATCTGTATATATATTGGTGGGCGATTTACACTTGAATTTGTATAGTACTAATACATACAGGGTTCTAATTCCAGGTAGAAATTCTTTTAGCTATGAAACAGGGAATTTATGGAGTTAGGGAATTTAGAATTCTCAGATAGGAATTCAGGCCTTGAATGAAACAGGGAATTCGGGATTTCAGAATTCAACAGTATTTCAAATGCCAGCATTTGAAATTTCCAGACAAGCACCAAACTTGATTCTATGAATTCTAGTAAAGAAACGGGCCTAAGTCTCGGAATAGTTCCTTCGTCTATGACATCAAGTAACACAACATTTGGGAGGTTGAGTCGTATCAAACTCGTCATCCTCTCCCCCTTTTTTTCAAGGGGCTCTTGGCGGTAGGTCCCTCATCATTTCAATTTAACGCCTAAGGTCCACGGTCTTTTTTCGTAGCGACAGAAGTCCTCTTATGAAAATGACCATCTGAAAAAGACAAAAAATGCCCCTGGACACGTCACCATAAACCCTTCGCTTAAAACCGCTTCAAACCATTTCAACGAAGCAAAAACCATTCATCCGAAAGCGAAAATGAAAGAGAAGACGAAGACGAAAAGCGTATTAGCAAAATCAATTGATTGAAGACCTCGATCATCTCATTCGTCTTCACTTTAAGGTCAGATAAAATGCTTCTTCCATTCCAAAAATGAAGATGTAGAAGATAATTTCATCTGAAAAAACTAAGAACCTAAAAGAGTCTTTTATTTCGTTCTTCTCTGATTTTATCTATCCTTTATGCTCAACTCTATGTAGATAATGGCTAGAACAAAGTCTTCGATTACCTCAAGTCAAGAGAAAAAGCAAGTGAAAGATCAAGAGAAAAAAAAAGAAAGGGAAAGTACAACCAAAGCAAGAGCAAGGTCAATCTTAAAACAGAAAGGGTTTCCTGAGTTTTAAAATCATTTTATCTGACTTTTAACTGAGTTGTCTTAGTTTAATATTAATTAAAAATGACTTTAAATGATTTTATCTGTACATTACATGATTTTATCTGAATTTTAATTGCTAGGGTTCCAAGCGAAAATATCTGACTGTAGCACGATTTACACTGATTTTCTTCTGAATGTATCTGAGATTCTTATAAATTACTATGAGTTTGCTATGAGAATAATTTGAAATGTATTAAACTTTGTTTTAAAAGAGATTATCTATGTTTTCTGTTAATTTATCTGAGTTTTGACTTTGGCATGAATTTATCTGACTAATCTCTGTATTTGTATGTACTTATCTGTCCTTTCTGCTAATTTATCTAAGTTTTTGTATAGGTTATCTGACTTTTTCATGAATTTATCTAACTTGTCTCTGTATTTGTATATACTTATCTGTGTTTTCTGCTAATTTGTCTGAGTTTTTGTATAGGTGATCTGACTTTGGCATGAATTTATCTGACTTATCTCTGTATTTGTATGTACTTGTCTGTGTTTTCTGTTAATTTATCTGAGTTTTTGTATAGGTTATCTGACTTTGGCATGAGTTTATCTAACTTATCTCTGTATTTGTATGTACTTATCTGTGTTTTCTGCTAATTTATCTGAGTTTGCTGTCAATTAATCTGAGTATGACTTGAATTTATCTGAATTTGAAATTAATTTATCCAAGCTTGTTCGGCATAAATTTATATTAATTTGATGTGAATTTTTTTTAACTTTGATGAGAGTTTATATGAATTTATCTGCGTTCGAAATCAAAACCAGTTCACAACAAAGTTAAGTCCCATCTATATGAATCTTTCTGCATTTGATATAAAATTATCTGACTATTTTAGGTTTGGTTTAAATATATTTGGCTTGGTTTATATGAATATGGAATAAAATTATCTGTGTACATGTACACCAACAGTTGAAAGCACGCAAAATAGAAAGAATATTAATGACACAAAGAAGAAGCACCAAGATGTGCCACACTGGCAATTTAGATCAAACTTGGTATCAATAGTCAAACTATTTGACAGCATCAAAACGAGAATAACCACTGCACATAAAGCTGAGCTGAAGAAGACACCTTTCTGGTTTCTTATAAATTCAATATTGAACCAAAAAGTTACAGAGAAGAGATGCAGAAAATATGATAAAGACATCATGTAAATTCTAAACACATATAACAGCATAGAAAGAAAATTTAAAATTGGAAGCCAGTACGTGTCGTTCATATCAGTTGACATCTCTCTACTATTTGAAATACCCCATGGATCAAAGACCTTAGATTTGAAATATGCAAAGAAGAAAAATTCGGAATTCATAGCAAGAAGATTCTCAAACATTACAAAAGTATCAGCTCCAAAAATAAAGGAACAGCTGGATATTGCACTCAATGGAACAACCGAAGTTGATGTGGCAGATGTATCAAGGCTAATGTGCCTTTACATCCTTGTGACGTTATTCTTTTCAACACATGGCAACTCAATAGGATGGCCATACGTCAGTTATGTTGAGAATTTTGTTGAAATGAAAAATTATGCAAGGACAGAAGAGATAACAAAGTTTCTCATGCAATTAGTTCACACCAGAAATGAAGGTTCAGATAAAGTTATTGGCTGTCTATTTGCACTACCGGTAAGATAAACAATCATCCTTTTTACATCTATAATTTTACAAGTTACTTATAGATTTGTAAATTAAACTTGACTATGTTATTGTGTCTCAATTTGAATAGTATTGGTTATGCGAACACACGTCATTGTTGGAGCCAATCAAACCTAGTGAATTTCCTAGATCGATGAAGTGGGATCTTAAAGGCTTAAACAACACACTGCAGAAAAATTCACTGAATACATTACATAGCAAACATGTAATTTTATCTGAATAGAACATTCTTCATGTTATTTGATTTTTTCTGAACATGTAATACTATATAACAGATACTATAGATACATTTATCTGAACTTTATATGCCTTGTTATAAATTAACAGTGTCTCACACTTCAGGTAATCGTTGGTAAATTGGAGAGGACATTGCATGAAGAGAAATGCTTCCTGACATATGGGAATAGGAGCAGTGCTGATGATAATCAAATAACTAAGAAGGAAGCTGAAACGGAGAACAAAGAAATTGTCGAAGGAGTACAAGAAGGACATGAGCATTATATTATTGACCTTAATGATGATGTTGAGGATACTAAAGCCATTGAGCAATCAAAATCAAGAGAACATGACCCTAGCCAATTTTAGCTGGCCCAAACAAAGAAAACGTTATTAATTTCTGAATTAGAAGAACAAAGAGAAAAGGATGGGCAAGAAGAAACGGCCGGGACTGAAGAAAGAGTTGAATTTCTCATATTATCTTCAGAGTGGGAACAGTATGAACAAAGAAAAGAAAAAACATATAAAGTTGTAGAGAATGTTATAAGCGACATAATTGGAAGCACGAGTGAATCATTCATTGGAGTACCGGCAACAAAGCTATCTGAATCTGAAGGAGGCAATATTAAGAAAATGTCTGAGCCAAGTCAGCCATCTCCAACGATGGAAAACACAAACCCAGAAAAAATTTTGAAGAAAAAGAAGGGGCAATTTCACTCATTCATCAGCTAAATAGAGAGAAACAAAACTCCCAAGCTCAACTTGACAAAATCATAGTTGAATTGAAAATAGCAAAAGAAAATTGTAATCTACAAAATGAAAGCATGGAATTGGGAAGAAGGATATGCAGCTTGGCCAAAGAAAGAGATGATGCGGTTTCATTAACCTAGAAGGTCACAACTGAAAAGGCTGAGCTAGAAAAAGAGAACAACGACCTCAAAAGCAAGCTCGAAAATTTATCTCTTATGGTCACTCCCTTAATGAACAGCAAAAGCAACCGCAGCTGCTATCGATGAGAAATTCTTCAAGAGCTGTACACGCAGAAGAGGAATTAAAAGCACCGAAATATAAAGTTGCAATAGCTGAGGCAACAAATTTTGAATTAGAAAACATGTTACAAGAAACTAAACTTCTTCATGCGGGCACAGAGATAAAATTGGTTGAAAAGAGTTTGGAAAAAATATATCATCCAACAGCAAAACAAATGCTGGGGGAGCAACCTCCTCAACCAACAAACAAAAGTAAAACTGAAAAGGTATTTCGGACTTTTCAAATGAATTTATCTGAGCCTTATATGATTTTACATAGGTCTGATAAGATTTTGTTTAATTTTGATATGAAATTATCTAAGATTGATATGAATTTGTGGCTTATATTTCAATTTCTCTGAGTTTGGTAATGAATTTATCTGAGTTTCCTATAAAGTTTTGGGTGTGTTTGATAAAAATTTATTTGACTATTGTATAATTATATCCGAGCTTCAATCAACTCAATATGAATATTTAAATGGAGCATTACATATAAGGTACCAGAACCATCATCAATGATCAAAAGAGTAAAGAAGCGACGAGAAGCAGCAGCAACAAATATTGCAGAGCCAGAACAGAAAAAGGCTAAGAAACAAAAGAATGTACCAAAAGATAAAATGGTTGCTCAGTCAAAGGACATTGTTGACATAAATGAGCAAATGCAGCACAAAGCTACTAGTAAATCATAGAAGAAGAAACCATTTAAGCTCCCCAAAAACTCAATCACCAAACTGTTGACTGAAGCTGACAAGAAGAAGTTAAAGCTCATATATGACACAGAAGGATATGAGTAAGCTGACATCATAAATTACTCTGGAAAGTCATCAATAACATTATAAACATAAACTAATAACATTTCACATGTACAATTGCAGTGCAATAGTTTGGGGCGGAGAAAGTGAAAACAATGTATTGTATGAGGACATAATTGCAATCCTATCTGGCGCGATATATCAAGCAGTATAAGAAACCTACTACAACAATATCATATATTCATTGAATATTTAAATAACATGTGTTTTAAAACGCACATAACATGATGTATCTGTAATCCATCAGGTTATTGATAGTTATACACAGATGCTGTATAAGCAGCAAATAGACATTGAAAATGAACTCAAGAAATTGGGAAAGGAGGGTCTGGAGGAGGACGAAAAATCATATTTCATCAGTAGCCTTTGCTGGGTAACACAAATAACTTTTTTAATGAAATTCATTAAATGACATTAATATGCTTAAATTCCATATTTGTGCAGACAATGCTCACTGCTGAAAACAAAAATATGAGAGAAACCATCCTCAATCATCAAATCTCACCATACAAAATGCAGAATCATAGATTTCGTCCACTTTCCAATGAACTCTAATGGAAAGAACAAAGATGCAACAACATTCCATTGGACTCTGCTACTACTTGATCGAAAACAAGGCCAATGGATGCACTACAACTCCATGAGGCCAAGGGAGAAAAATGCAATTGATCACTACTTCAAGGATGCCGAATTGCTGGTAGATGTCATTCACTTGAACTTCCTTTAAATCATGGTTGACACAAGTTGTTATATATGTGGCTAATCAAAATGATGTGATCACAGAAATAGTATGTAGAAAGTTACAACTACGTCAACATTGAGGAAACACAGCCATATAATGAGCCATTGATCAGTATGGAAGGAGCACCACAGCAGAAAGACGGATCGTAAGTATTGTAATAGGAACCTAGATTATACAAATAAAACCATAGACAACCATAAAATATGAATAACAGACAATACCATGTCACATTGCAAGCTTGATTGTGGCATCATTGTGTGCTACCTCATGACTCAAATCTCTCGTTGCAAACCAATTCACAACCACTTGGCACAAAGCTTCATCAATAGTTTTAGAGCAGAATTAGCAGTCAAGTTCTTGCATGACGAGCCCCGTACTTGGACAATAGTATCAGCATTAAAGGAAAACTAACAAGCATCAAGGTATTTTCTTTTGATTTTTTATTTTTTGGTTCACATGGAAAACTTTAAGATGTTGGAAGCATCATCAAAGGAAGAATGACAAACAACAGGGGATTTTTTTTTGATACAAATATAAGATGTTGGAAAGATGTTTGTAAATGTAAATACGCTTATCAATTACAGAACTCAAGTCATTTTCTTACATGTTGTCTTTGCTTTATGTTTGTTACGAATTCATAGAATTTGTATGCAACTTTCATATAGCTAAATTTCTCCGTCTTTTCAAAGAAACTCATGTAAATTTATCTGTCTTTTCAAAGAAACTCATATAAATTTATCTTCCTTTTGAATGAAACTCAAATATATTTATCTGAGTTCAAATAAAAATCAATAAAATTAATCTGAGTTTTGAATGAAAGTTTGATAAATTCATCTGTTATTGCATTGGAAGTCAACTAAAATCCATGTAAAATTCGCTACAAAAAGGAAAGATAACATCAATATTTTGAAGCAACACTGATACTTTGCAATTTTATTCAACAGAAAAAACCCAAATTGATCTCTATACATGTTGACAGTCACACATTATCATCACCAAATTATAAAAAATGACAAACTCAAACTAATGTCAATGGCAACTCAATAGGCTCCTTGCAGGACTTTTTATTATGACTCCCAATCTATCCGCCCACATCGTCCCCATTTTATCTGCCTTGTCATCTCACCTCTTGACAAGATCCTCTTCTTTTTTGGCCTTCCGGGTTGACGCCTCATCACAGGGGGCTGAATCACAGCTTCTGCAATTGTTGTCTCTAGCTTGCCTACAGTTGGGATGAGAATTATATATTCAAAGTATGCATCCCTATATGTCTTTATGTGAAAATACCGATCCACATAAAGGTTTAAATCCTTTCCACATTTTTGAATAGCAGCACATGCGTGGGCACACGGAAAGCCATTAATCTGCCGTTGATAGCAGGAACATATGCAATTGAAAATATCAACAGTGACCGACGGGTACGAATGAACATAAAAAATAGTCTCGCTTGACCGCCGAATGCTCCATGGCCTACCAAGCTTGATAGAAGCCTCCAACCTCTTATCCATGTCTGGACAAATGACTCCCTTCCATAAGCTAGACATTTCCCTCCTATTGGCCATCTGCTCCATTATCTGAACCCTTATCATGTCAACCATCTTCGTAATGAGCAGGTGACGTGCTTATCTAATCTAGGAGTTGAAAGACTCTAAAGCATTGGAACACATCTCACCATACTGATGGCCCTTAAAATAAGCATTGCTTCACCTATCATGACAAAGTCCGGAAAGAAATCTGTCAACATGCATTTGAACCACCTTCATGTCTAAATACCTACAGCTTTGCATGGAATACAGGTACAACGGGGGCATAGGCACGTTCACGTAGCAACAAAACCATCATTTCTACAAATTCATTTGTGTAACCTCCTGAGAACTTATCTTTCAAATTTGCTTTCAAATGTTGGAGGTAGAAAGTATGATCAGCAAATGGAAACACATGTGCAACACCATCCACAAGACCAGCATTCCTGTCAGAAACAAAAGTGATCGAGCGGTCATACGCAACTACTTTCCTCAAATTCTGCAAGAACCATTTCCAATTATCCTCAGTCTCTGAGTCTACCACGGCAAAGGCAAGAGGAAACAGACCTACCACATTCAAGAAACCACTTATTACCAATCAAGCAGCAAGGTTAACTATGCACTGAAATAAAAACAGATAATATCAATATTATTAAAAAACATAAAAATCTACAAGATGACACTTTACCTTGATTACCATCCATCCCTGTTCCTGCTAACAAATTTCCCTTGTATCTGCCTTTCAAAAATGTCCCATCTAGAAACAATAGCGGACGAACATAATTAAATCCACGAATCGAAGCATTGAATGAAACAAACAAACGCTTGAAGCACATGGTGGATTCATCGTAATCTAATACAAACAGACTGCCTGGATTTGTCTCCATAGCAACATTAATGTACCAACGAAGATGGTCAAAAGAAAGCGATGTATCACCATACAACTTATTCCTCGCCCTTTCAACCCCCCACCATGCATGATGGTATGTGATGGTGAGCCCATAGTTTACATGGAAATAATGCACAACATCAATGGGTCTGGTCATTGGCTTCTCTTGAATATGATCCATCATTAAATCACAAATAATTTCAGAGCTAATCCGGCTACTCTTAGATGTTCGAACTGCTTGTCCACAAGTATGCTCATTATCAAATGACCTTACACAAAAAAAAAAACCACTAGACTTTTCAAGCGATGCATTAACACGCCACATGCAATCCTGGGTTTTACGATGAGAGCATTCAGCCGTGATCCTTACTTTATCATTCTTGACATTCACAAACTCAAATCCCAACTCAATCGAATATTTGCATAGCACATTCCTAAATTCAGAAGCCCTACCCTTAAACCTCTGTCCAACATGACTGATACCATTCACCCAATATGAAGAAAGAAGAAACTAACAAAACTGTGGAAGCAAATCTGTCTCTACATCTATAGCATCATACTCTATGTTGACACCAAAAATGTCACTTTGTCCCTTCAACATCAAGAAAGTTACATGAAGTCGTGGCCTACCACAAATGGGCGATGCTAGTTCTCAAAAAATTAAATCTTGTTAGAATCAAATAAAAACTGCAAGATCCTTCAAGACAGCCAAAAGAGGAGAACACAAGAAGTTTCAGGCCATTTCAAAATCATTTGGCCTAACTTCACTTCTCCGATAGCTGAACAGGAACTCTCGGCGGCGACAGCATCGGAGACACCGAATTGATCGACACTTAAATGTGCAACGCCTAACTGCAAGACTACAGTGTCATCAAGTAGTAAAGGACTCAAGAGTCCGGATTATTGATCCCATAGAGAGAGGATGGAACAAGCAATGAATCTAATTAGAGTAGAATTGAACTAAGATATAGCTAATATAAATAATTAAATAAACAATTAAAACTACTAAACTATGTGTGAAAAATGGAATTAAACTAATTTGAATGTGGAACAAAATTAAAATAGCAACTAAACTACTCTAACTAACAATTTAAAATATGAGATTAACAAGATCTAAGATAATCTAACAAACTACACTAAACTAGTGGATGAATGGTGGTGGAGATAGAAGATTTAAGGTGAAGATATAATGTGAAATGTATAGAATTTTAAAACAAGTTGTGTGAGATGTAGATCTAACAATCTAGAAGTGAAAATAAAAAATCAAATAAAGATTAAGCTTAACAACAATCAAGATAAGAGATTAGGCAATCCAAAATCCACTGAGTATGTAATTAATTTAAACAATGCATGTTCTAATTCAACTCCCAAATCTACAATCCAATTAGTAATCTCTTGCCTAATTTGATTGGATGATATAACAATGAATATCAAAGTAAAAGAAAATCAAAGGCCAAGATCCTAGTGAAAGTCCAAGGGATCCTTACCCTAGAGGGGGGGTGAATAGGGTGAGCTACTAATTAGTGACCAATTATGAAAACAATTTTAACTTCTTTAAATTAACTAGTCACTTGTGATGATTAACAAATAAAATGCGGAAGCTAATAAACAAAATCACCACATAGCACACACCATAACACAATGATTTATAGTGGTTCGGCCTCAATGCCTACATCCACTACCGGCTTGTGTTCCTCACACCCCACCGGATTTCCACTATGTATGCTTTTCAATAGGCTAAGCAATAACCTTTAACACTATGCTTTTCAAGGCTAAGCAATAACCTTTACATTATGCTTTTTAGGCTAAGCAATAACCTATACAACCAAATGGTTGGTTCTCTCTCTTAGTAGTGTCTAACACACACTTGATGGAGATACATATTTAGCTCATTACGATGCCTCTTAATAGGCGGATATGAAAGTGAAAAACTAATTCATGCAAACACTATATGAATGCAAAGATGTATGTTCAAAGTGTATGCATGATGTCCTCAATCAATTTGAAAATAAAAGCTCATAAATGTATGCCAAAGGCTTTAGAAAGTTTTAGCTCAAAACATTTATGATTGAGGAAATGCTAATCACATGCTAAAAGTAACTTGTAAAAGACATACCTATGTATTCTAAACAAGTTGTGAAAATCAAAGAGCAAAACATGTGATGCATATGGATTTCAATCAAATTAACAATGAAGCTTAATGTATCTTTAAAGCATTTGAAAGAGTAAAACATACAAATAGATTTGATTGAAATAAAGGGTCAAATCTCATGTATTTAAAAATACAACTTGAAAATAATATACCAATCAAAGCTAAACAAGTTATGAAACTTTAAAACAAAATACATGTGATTTGTAAAGTTGTTGAATCCAAAACATAAGATAGATTTGAAAGAGATTTTCTTATGATGAAAAACAACAACCAAAGATTCAACCAAGTAAAGGAATCATGTTACATATAATTTCAAAGATGATCCCAAAACATGATTTACTTAGATATACCAATTTAAGTACTACTTGGTTTGAATCAAGGTGATGTATCCAAAACAATGAATCAATTCAAAACATAAACATGTTAAGGACACAACAAATCATAGTTTAACATGCTAGAAAATATTTACCAATAAATAAAGCAAAGCATGAAAACACATGATTAGGAAAAGCAAGCTTACTTAGATGGTTTAACTTTTGATTCCAAGCTTTAGCTTTCCTTAATGACCCTTAGAATTCCCTAGCTCATTCCCTTTCTTTGGCCTCAAAGCTCTTCAAGAATGGCTTAAAAATCATCTCACATGGCCAAAGGAATGAGCTTGCTTTTATAGAAAAAAGCTGCCAACGGATACCTGTCGGTTGACCGACAGATAGGTGTCGGTTGACCGACAGCTCAACGGTCGCATGCAACGGTCATATTTTTTGAAAGTTTTTTTACCCATATGCACTTGTCGGTTGACCGTCATTTGTCGGTCGACCGACAAGGGACCGACAGATGAGCCGATAGCACAAAAATGTTGAAAATGTTGCTGTCTGGTTTTGGAACCGACGAGCTCTCGGTCTTACATATTATGCACTGTCGGTTGACCGACAAGAGCCGACGAGCTGACCGATAGAGAAGGTCTGAAATTTGTAGCTCTCTGGAAATGGAACCGACAGAGCCTCTCGGTTGGCCTCGGTTCCACTGTCGGTTGACCGACAGCTTGACGTCGGTTGACCGACAGCCTTAGACCAAAATCCTAACTTTACATATTTTAAAGTATTTTCTAGAGGGGATTTTTGGGCCATTTACCAAGCATGGAAACATGATTTAAACCAATCCAAGTGCTTTAAAATAATGAAACATAAAATGCCATAAAAGATTTGAAACTGTAAAACATTGGCTAGCTTGATTTGTAAAAATTCTTTTAAAAAACAAATGCATCCAAGATTTAAATCCAAAACATGCATGCAACATTATTTTTACAAGTCTTAAAAACAATGCATGTGTAAATCAAGATTTCAAGATTTTCTAAATCAATGCATGTGTGAAAATTCAAATGATGATTAAAATGTTAATGCATCCATCAAATTGCAATACACAAAATCCCTAACACCTAGATCATCATCTAGCCACCCTTACAATAATTCATCAAAATCAAGGTACAAAAGATCAAAGATAAGGGCTCTAGAGCATGCTATGTGAGAGAACTTAATCCAACTACAAAGCATCAATTGAGATTATTCAAGCATCAAGTGTAGAGATAGAGCATAAGAAATGAGAGAGATTAGCATAAGATCTAAAATCTACTAATCAATCAAGGCACAAGTAGGGAATTTAAACTAAAACATGCATGTAATTGAACTAATCACATTACTTAGCTTCAAAAGGAGAGCCTAATCCAAGAGCTTTAGCCACTAAACATCAAGAAAGAGCTCCAAATCTTCATTAATGATTTTCAATTACACACCATCTTTCTTTAGATTAGTTACAAAGAAGCTCCTAATTACAATATAAAAGTATAGAGAAGATAAAATAAAATTGCTACAAGACTAACTTGCCAAAAGATCTCTTTCTTCTCTACAAAAACATTCCAATTTATAGAAACTTTGAAGACATTTGATTGGCTCATTTCCATTCACAAGGATTGCTTCCAATTGATTGGTTGCAGCTTGAAGGCTTTTGATTGGCTCTTTTGCTTTCACATGGATTGCTTCAATTTGATTGGTTGCAACAAACTTTCCTTCCAAAAGCATGTAATTGTTGGGATTTGAACCCATAACCTATTTCATAGGAACCCAAGTTCAAACCAATACACAAAACACTCCTTTGTGTTAAAAAATGACCTCTTTTATGGTTAAAGCTTTATCCTCTTATTTTTAAATTCTTCAACACTTCACCAAGATTTCTTCATGTAACTCCTTTATTGAAATCTCTTCTTGATGCCTTAGGATACTAGCCGGAAGGTTGGGGTAGTCGTGGGGTCCACCTACACAAGAGAAATTACATAAAAATGCGCTATAAATAATCGAATTTATGCATGATAATCTGATAATCCGTTTAATGCGATAGAATGATAAAATCTTTATGTAAAGCAAATGATATGTATATGAGATGCTGATAAAACTAGACTAATGAGGGGTAAAATATATAATAATTAACACTGTATCACACTCCCAAACCTATATTTTGCGAGTCTCGAGCAAAAACTATGATGAAAAACTAAACTATATGCAAGAAAACACAGTAAAAATCCTAACTCACTTTCTCAGGAATCGCGGTTGCACTTAGCTCGTGCAACAAGCTGTTAAACCCCTAGGTTTACCCTAGTGGACGAGTTTTGTCTCCTGAGGGTTTTCAGCGAATAAATCCCACACAATTATTTTTACTTTGAAAAGAAAGTATTTTTGATGTCCAACAGTCTTTAGCAAGCTAATAAGAATGAGTACTAAGTTAGGAATACTAGCCAACTTCTGAAGATATGTCAGTCAATACCTAAGTCCCACTGTGTATGTATATGTGTGTGCGTTTAGCCAATAATCATGTAATCTTTAGGTTGAAGCTCACACAACCTTAATCTCCTTCAGAATACATTTCGCCTTTACTACAGCCTTACAGGTCATACTCTCAACAATGGAAGCACATATATTTTACTGACTAACTCACAGTATGTGAGTATGAATAAGGCTAAGCACTCACATAATTGATGAAGAACGGAGCTTATGTATAGAAGGATTGATCTCAAAAAATAAGATAAAACGAATAGAAGGTAGAAATGCTCACTCAACTTCTCACTCATTCAGCACCTAACCTTTCCTATGATCCAATAGGTCTTTCATAGGTTGTAATGGGGTTAGGGTTAATAGGTAGGATAAGGGTTGTAGCTTAGGGTTTTTGAGAAGGTAAGGGTCTTCAAGTCATCATAGGAAGGTTTTCCACTGTATTCACTTCTTCCTTTTGCTTTTTGTTCTTTTTCCCACTTTATCTCTTTTTGGTGCTTGCTTTTCTTTGATTTCTCATATCTTTTTCTTTTTCTTCTGTTTTCCTTGGTTCTCATTTTTCTCTTTTCTCTTTTTTCTTTTTTTTCCGACTTTCAAATTCCTTTATTCCTTTGTCATCCCTTTATAGAACATCTATATTTTGGTAGCTCATGTGAATTCTTCATCACTAATGCTCAAATTCTTCCTTTCTTCATATACTTTACCCTTCTAAAAAAATAATAGGTCAAAAAGGCTATATATATGTAGGTGATGAGGCTTGGGACAATGAAGGAAGGTTTCTTGTAAAATAGGCTCAATAGGGTTACTAAGGGTATAAAATATAATAGGTGAGTTCAAAATTTGGCCATGGTTTTTTTTTTTTTGAATGCCTATCATCTTCCCCTAAAATTCGGAAAAATGCATCATAAGCTACAAGTCAAGGTTTCTTTGCATTTTGATGTCACCTCTATGGTTAGAACAAGGAATAGCACTTATGAGATCGGAAGTGCTGGACTAATCAGCTCTAGGAGTAGCTCTTCATTCTACTCAGGAATAGCGCAGAATAGTCCTCACCCAAACGGATATAGATAGGCTCAATCGCTCAATGGGTTTTAGTCTCCACTAATGATTGTTTCTCCACTAATGATTCTTTCGGGTCTTTCAGAAGTGATTTGCTCTTCTCTTAGACTACACTCATGTGGCTAAATGTGTAAAAAAAATTATAGGGCTTGTATCTATGACAACTCTTCAAGCTAAAATCCATGGACAAATTTTGAAATTCTTTTTTCAGTTTTTTAGTGATTTTGAAAATTTTCAAATTTTTAGGGTTTTTGGTATAAGTGGAAAGCAAAATAACTTATGTACATGCAAAATGCAATACATGAAATGCAGTGCCTCACCCCCAAACCTATTCTAAACATTGTCCCCAATGTTTATACAGAACATAAATAAACTAGAACAAGGAAGATAAATTGAAATTTCTCACCATGGGGTGCCGACACAAGGGTAGATTGGGTTGCCTCCCAACAAGCACTAAGTTTAACGTCTTCAGCCAGACGCAACTAGCATGGTATGGGGTCAATTTATCCAGGGTCCACAAGAAGGACCTCCTCAACAACATACTCAGGATCCACAAACTCAAGGTACTCTTTTAATATGTGCCAGTTCACTTGAAATGTGCTACCATCTCTAGGATCAAAAGTTCAACTGCACCGTGGAAATGGATTGTCTGAACGCCGTAGGGTCCCGGCCATCGAGACTTCAGCTTGCCTAGGAACAAGTGCAATCTGGAGTTATATAGCAAAACTTTCTGGCCAGGATGGAACTCTTTTCTTAGAACTCTCTTATCATGAAACATTTTGGTCCTGGCCTTATAACTCCTCGCACATTCATATGATTCATTCCTCATTTCCTCTAGTTCAGCAAGCTGAAGTTTCCATTGGACTCCGACCTTTTCTAAGTCAAAGTTTAGGCGCTTGATCACCCAATATGCTCGATGTTCTATCTCAACTGGCAAGTGGCATGCCTTGCGAAAGACCAACCTGTACGGAGACATTCCGATAGGTGTCTTGAAGGCTGTCCGATACACCCACTGTGCATCATGTAAAAGCAAAGACCAGTCTTTTCGATTTGGATTGACTGTCTTATCCAGGATGTTCTTGATCTCACGATTAGAAATCTCTACTTGCCCGCTAGTCTGGGGATGGTATGGTGTGGCAACTTTTTACG
Organism: Litsea cubeba; assembly: GCA_012931725.1. Classification (NCBI taxonomy): domain Eukaryota; kingdom Viridiplantae; phylum Streptophyta; class Magnoliopsida; order Laurales; family Lauraceae; genus Litsea; species Litsea cubeba. The sequence goes on from CM022953.1 coordinate 28,702,152, forward strand.
TGATGTGGCACTTCCCCATTAAAGCTTTAAATACTCAGTTGCAAAAGTGCTTACCACCATCGCTTATGATTGCGCGTGGTATACCAAAGCGAGCGAAAACTTGATTTTTCAAAAATTCAACCACAACCTTGTTGTCATTGGTTTTGCATGGAATGACCTCTACCCATTTAGATACATAATCAACAGCAACAAGAATATACTGATAACCAAAAGAAATGGAAAATGGTCCCATGAAGTCTATTCCCCAAACGTCAAACAACTCAACGATCAAGATAGGTTGTTGGGGGCATTTGATTCCTCTTAGACATCCTCCCTAATCGTTGACACCGGTCACAGTTCCTACAGTGCTCATGTGCATCCTTGAAAAGGGTAGGCCAAATAAATCTAGATTGCAGCACCTTTGCTGCTGTCTTTTTACTAGAGAAATATCCCCCACAAGCATGGTTATGACAGAATTCAAGTATGTTATTTTGGTCCATCTCGGGTACACACCTCCTAATGATTTGGTCAGGGCATTGTTTAAACAAATAGGGATCATCTGAAAAATAGTATTTAGCCCTAGACAAGAAGTTGAATTGGACATTTTTTGACCAATTGCTTGGTGTTTTCCCGGTCACCAGATAGTTAACTATATCTACATACCACGAGGTTTTACTATCAACAAACAACAATTGCTCATCTGGAAAGGTTTCTAAAATCGGATGGTCTTCAGAGGAATCGACAATCAGACACGAAACGTGATCAGCTACCGCATTCTCAGACCCCTTCTTATCCTGCACCTCTAGGTCAAATTCTTGTAAAAACAATATCCACCTGATCAGCCGAGCTTTAGCATCTTTCTTGCTCAACAAATATTTCAATGCGGCATGATCAGTGAAGACAATGACTTTTGACCCTATGAGATAGGATCTAAACTTATCCAATGCAAAGATGACAGCCAGCAATTCCTTCTTAGTGGTGGTATAGTAAAGTTGTGCGTCATTAAAGGTCCTACTAGCATAGTAGATGACATGAGGCAATTTGTCTATCCTCTGTCCCAGTACAACTCCGAGAGCATAATTGGAAGCATCGCACATCAATTCAAAAGGTTACGTCTAATCAGGAGGACGGATAATGGGTGCAGATGTTAACTCTCGCTTCAAACGATTAAATGACTTTAAACATGTAGCAGAAAAATCAAAATTAGCATTCTTTGCCAAGAGATCACAGAGAGGGTGAGCAATTTTGCTAAAGTCCTTGATAAAACGTCGATAGAAACCTGCGTGGCCCAAAAAGGCTCTCACTTCTCGTACAGTTTTAGGAGGGGGCATGTTCACAATCAAGTCGATCTTGGCTTTATCTACTTCAATGCCCTTACTCGATACAATATGACCCGAAACAATGCCCGACTTGACCATAAAATGACACTTCTCCCAGTTCAAAACTAGGTTCTTTTCCTTACATCTTTGCAATACCAGTGACAAGTGGTGTTAACAACTATCAAAACTTGAGCCAAAAACAGAAAAGTCATCCATGAAGACTTCCAAAAACCTCTCCACTATGTCCGAGAAAATGCTCAACATACACCTTTGAAAAGTCGCAGGTGCGTTGCACAGGCCAAATGGCATACGCTTGTAGGCAAATGTGCCAAAAGGACAAGTGAAGGTTGTCTTCTCTTGGTCCTCAGTGGAAATATGGATCTGGTTATACCTAGAATAACCATCCAAGAAGCAATAGAAAGCATGGCCGGCTAATCTTTCCAACATCTGATCAACGAAGGGTAATGGAAAGTGGCCCTTCCTAGTCATTGAGTTCAATTTTCTGTAATCAATACAAACTCTCCAACCTGTTTGAACACGGGTTGGGACCAGTTCATTGTCCTTGTTGGCGACAACGGTTACGCAAGATTTCTAGGGTACTATTTGGACAGGACTCACCCATTGACTATCAGAAATCGGGTAGATAATGCCAGCGTCTAAAAGCTTGATTACTTCTCCCCTCACTACTTCCTTTAGGACTGGATTCAGTCGCCTCTGTGGTTCACAAGATGGTTTGGCACCTTCCAGATGAATCTGGTGCATAACTATAAAGGGACTGATTCCTTTAATGTCCGAGATGGTCCAACCTAGGGCACTCTGATGGTCTTTCAGCACATCCAGTAATTTATTTTCCTGCTTCTTCAAGGTCTGAGGCAATAATTACTGGGTTGGTAGCAGAGGGCCCTATGCAGGCATACTTTAAATTCTCAGGTAATGGTTTCAATTCTAACTTGTGCGGCTCAATAATAATTGATTCTTTTGCGACCATAGATTCAGAGGTGGATGTAAAGATAGGCTCAATTTTCTGCTTCCATTGGCCAATATCCATCGGCTGGGCCGAATCCAATAATGCATTAACTTCGCATATGGACCCGTCGATGTCTATGTCGGCATTGAAGTGAGCCAGACATTCTTCTAGCGAATCTGTGTAACATGATGATTGAACTGTTTGATCAACTAATGTGTCAATCACGTTCACTTCCTCATCATCATCTAGTTCTGATGTTTGGAGTCCATTACGAAAAACATTCAACTCCAACTTGATGTTCCCGAAACTAAGTGTCACAACCTCATTCCTGTATCTAATCACTACATCTGATGTTGCAAGGAACGGTCGACCAAGAATGACATGAATATGTCGGTCGGGGGCTGCCACTGGTTCGGTATCCAAAACCATAAAATCAGCTGGAAAATAAAAATCCTTAACTTTGACGATCACATCTTCAGCCACACCTTTCGGATATTTGACTGATCTATCAGTAAGACAAAGGGTAATATCAGTTTTCTTCAGTCTTTCCAGGCCCAACTGTGTGTACACGAAGTACGGAGGTCAATTCACACTTGCCCCAAGATCAAGGAGACACCTCTCTATGATAGAGTCTCCTATCTGAATGATAATGGTAGGGCAGCTAGGGTCTTTGTATTTGGGTGCAATGGTCTGCTGGATCAAGCCTGATGCTTGGGCTGCCTTCACAGCGATTCTGGGTACTGATGTTTTCCGCTTAACAGTGGTCAGGTCTTTCTAAAACTTGGAGTATGAAGGGATTTGCTTTATGGAATCAAGGAGGGGTATGTTTATCTGGATATTTTTTAAAACTTCTAAGATTCCCTCAAAGTGATCATTCTTCCTAGTCTCCTTCAATCGGTGTGGGAATGGTGCTCTAGGTACCACCCTAAAGATGAAGGTTCAACTACAATGGGCTTCTGAATCTTCTCTCTCTGTGGTACTCTTCTTGGTATGGGTTCTTGATAAGTCCACAAAATTAGGTCAATAGGTCATTATTTCATAAGCATTTGTGGGCTTAATTAGGTTTAATTGCATAGAATTGCACTTAATTTCATGATTACATGTATTTGGGGATATTTTTGGAAAATGTTCAGAATTGGTCAAAATTCATTGAATTGCATGACTTTTGTGAAATTAGGATTTTTCATCTCATTCATCACCTCAAAAAATTAGTTTTTGGCTTCATCAATGCATGTTTGCTATTTTTGGTACCATGTGCTATTTTTGAAAAGTTTGTCATTTGGGTGCATCATTAGACATGTAGGGTCCCATGCATTATTCATGTTTATTTTCTTTCATGTAATTAATGATAAATTTATTTCTTTCAATTTATAGGAGAAATCAACATGGGACCCACATTGATGAAATTTGAGAAGAAAGGTCAAATGAAAGTCAAATAAGCAAGCAAGGAAAGAGTCCAAGCATGCCTTGGACGTCCAACATGGACCCCACACACACCATTGGATGCCAACATAGAAGCTTCCATTTGTGCACAATTATTCCCGGATTTTTATGGAGCAGCAACTTAAAATGGCCATAATTATCAAACCGAGTGTCGGATCGGCGCAATCTAGACACCGTTGGAAAGCTCTTTTCGAGTAGATATCTGTGGAGCCCAAGAATACATAAATCAGAGCTATATTGAGGGAGATATGACCTCAGGAAGTTGACTGATACAGTTTTAGGCGGGAATTGCAAGAAATCTCAATATTTGGAAAGTTTCTTCACTCTACATCATCATGAAATTTTTAGAGATATTCTTGGAACTATAAAAGGAAGGTGTGTTCATCAAGAAACCTAATAAGGCAAGGAGATCTCTCTAATTTAAAAGTCTTTCCAAAGAAAGAAGCTAGCTTGGAGCCTAAGCTAGAATCTCCACACAAGGAAACAAGAGCCCTAAAGATGAGAGATTCTTTACTAAAAAAAGATTTGCAAAAAGCATAAAAAGGAACCAGCCAAGAGGGCTAGACGTCCAAGACCTTGGGTAGCAATTTTGGAGGCTCTCTATCTCTCCTTTCCACTCCCATCCACCCTTTCTCTCTAAGTCCCTTTCTTCTTCTTTCTTTTAATTCTTTTAGGCATAGGTTGAGAGGCCATGTTGAGAGAATGAAAAGGAGGAAAGAATCTTAATTTCTTGTATTCAAAGATCAAGGAATAAAAGACACTACTTGGATTGATTATGCGTGTTCTTTATGTAAGTGATTTAATTTTCTATTTCCAGTTCTTTTATGTATTTTTATTGGAGACAATATTTCACATGATTAGATCTAGGTTTTTGAAAATAAAATAAATGGATTAAAAGTCGAGAGACATCAGGTAATCACTTGCATTTGTTTTTTTTCTTTCCTACTCTGAGAAGAGAGGACTTCATTATCGCATTTTCAATACTTGTATGATCGTCTAGTTTCTAGATCTTTGATACATCTTTTCCTCTTTTTATTTTTTCCACCCCTTTTGTTTTTATTTAAAGTTAATATCCTGATCATTTTTTTTATTATTTGCAAGTTCTTGATTTAGAAACCCCAAGTTGCATCTTTCCATATAGAAACTTACAATTTTTATTACTTGCATAATCTATGGTTGGATAGTGTTTTTCTACATACATCATATTTAGAAATTGCATTAGAACAAGTTTTTGTTTATGAAATCACAAGACTAACAACTGATTAGAAACACTAAATTTGGATCTGATAAGTGAATAGTGAAAAATCCTGCACAATTCAGCAGAATTGACCCTACTGGGTTACAAAAGTGCATGATTTAAAAACCAGGTAAACGTTAATATTTTTGTCCAAAAAATATCAGATTTAAACTATGGTAATTGGACTTTGAAACCCCAGAATTTCAGCCAAAAGTAACCTCGGGAACCATGTCAACCAGAGGCTCAAACAGGGGTAGTTGGTAAGCCTGCGTTCAGATATCAGCAACAAAATTGTTCAAGTAGGCATCTTTATGTGATCATATCTTTTTCGTTTTAAGTCATTTTTTGGTTTTTCTTTTTTTGTTGTGTTCATGCATCATCAGACTATTGATCTGAGCCATTAGATTTAGGTTCACACCAACTTAGGCCAGTCGTACAGTCCAGTGAAAACAGGGCTGCGCAATAGTTTTCATACTTAGAATTTTTTACAGCATGCATCATATAGTTAGAAACTTGCATAAAATTGCATTGTTAGCAATTAGGGCATTATAGTTCATTCATATTTGCATAAAAATTGATTTTGGTAAGTAGGATCTAATTTAGAAAATTTTTTTTTTATTTTTTTTATATTAAATTGGTCGTTTGATTTGTGTGTTCTTTTGCAGGTTTTTAGATATTTTAGGATTGCTTAGATTAGGTTTCCTTTATTACAATAGTTTTTTTATTTTTGGAAAGCATTGTAATTAACCATTTTATATTTAGTTATCTAATTTAATTAGTTTCTATTCAGGCCAAAGTAGTGTTTATTTAGGACAGGTCAAAGTTGGAAGGTTTCTTGAAAAGCATTGCTCCCTGTGGATCGACCTGGATTTACCAGATTATTACTACAATCATACCCTACACTTGGGGATCGATCAGTTCTTCTCTCTCTTTCTCCTTTTCTCTTTCTGTATTCTCTTTCAAATCTCTCTTCAAATTCTCTCTCTCGAGTTCGACAACTTTCCTCGAACTCTCTGGTTTTCCTAAAAAAATCTTCTCTCTTTGATCCTCTTCAGGCATCTCAACTCTATTGTCAACAGTCTTTCCTGATCTCAGAGTATGGATTTCCTGCACATGCTCATTACTTTCTACCTAACACTGACCTCTCGGCTGATTGGGCAGTCCTTTCGGATTAGGAATGGTTTGGTTCGGGAATTGGCCATTTTCTCTCTCAGACAACTGTAAGGTGAGCTGACCTAATTGGGCCTCTAGTTTTGCAATGGACTGGTTCTGGACCTGGTTAGTCTGCTCTTGGATTTGAATGAATTTGGATAACAGGTTCTCTAGATGAGAGGATTGCTGAGGAGTTTGTGCTAGTATAGAGTAGTTAGGCATCTGATCTGGGACTAGTGCCCTACATTGGTTCTGTGGTTGGAACTGATTCTGCTGTATGGGTTGCTGAGGATGAGGAACCATGGGATGATTATTTTGAGCAGGTTGCTGGTATTGCTGCCTAGGATACTACGGCTGGAATCCGGGTTGACCTCCGTGGGGCTGAATAGGCTCAGATTGACGATACGAAAAATTGGGGTGGAACCTATTGTCTGGGTGGTAGGTCTGACTGAAAGTGTTAACAGTTGGTTTCCGAAAGTCTCCATGGGAATTCAGCGCATTGGCTTGCTCGACCTTGATAAATGGTCAGACTAGGACAACTCTCAACCGCGTGCTCACAACTATCGCATAACACACAAACATGATGCGGTTCACTCATACTTCTCAAGGTGGGCTCATGTTGTTGAGGGGTGGGTTGACATGACATTACAGACATAGATCCTATCTTTTTACTCAAATTTTCCGCTCCTTGAACTAAACTGGTCATCACATTTTTCAATTCAGGGTCCTGTTTGATGTTGTACATTCTAGGTTTCTGGATCCCTGTCTCATCTCTCTCCAAATATTTCCTATTACTGCTCCATTTTTGTGAATTTTCTGCAAGCTTGACAAGGAATTCGTATGCTTGATCGGCAGTCTAATTCATGAATTCTAGTTTGTGCATTGATTCAATCAAGATACATTGTGGGTTCATAAGACCTCTATAAAAGAAATGAATAAACTCTCCTTTGTCAATCCTGTGATGTGGGCATTTGATCAATAGGTCATGGAATCTCTCCCAGGTTTCGGCAAACTCTTCCTCGAGTCGTCCCCTAAAATTCCTAATGGCACTCCTAAACTGCTCAGTTTTGCTCACTGGGAATAATTTGGATATAAACTTTTTGACAAGCTCATCCAAGGTGGTAATGGAGTTTGGAGTCAAGGAATTCAGCCAGGCGACTGCATGATCTTCTAGTGAGAGGGGAAACAACCTAAGCTTCACGGATTCACTATTCAAATTTTGATTTCAAACGTGTGCCAGATGGTCAGGGATTTGTTCAAATGGATATAGGGCTGCTCACACTCGGATCCATGAAATTTTGGTAACATGTTGATGGTTGGCCGGATTTCAAATTGGTTTGCATTATTCTCTGGCAAAACTATACAACTAGGTGAAGTGGATGAAAAGGGTGCAAATAGTTCATTGAGGGTCCTTTGCTGAGGGTTTTGGGTAGCCATTGTGGGTACTATGGGTGGGGCAGGTAAAGCAAGGTAATCGATCCTCACTAATCGGCCTTGATCACGTATCCACACTCACATACAACTGCGACTAACCTAGCAATGCAATGGTCCGCTCAATGAAATGAATGCAACATAACAAAATTTTTTAAAACTAAATAAAAAGCTAATCTAAACTAAGGTTACCTAAAAGAATTCTAGACAGCTCCTAACTGTGAAGAGGACACTCTGGCCACCAACCTGGACCTATGAAACAGAAATTTCGGCCAGTTAACCCCCAGGTAGATGGTGGGATCTCAACGCGCTAGGCGAAGGCTCCTTTTAAAAACCAACCCTTGAACAACAAAGTTGTCTCCCTATTTGGCAAGATGGTAGCCAACGGACAAGGCTTGCTTAGGCACCAAAAAATCTCCCAAGGTACACAATTGGCACAACCGCGGTGGTCTTCCCTAGTGAGCACGTAACCTAAGGTCACGTTTCTTCTCAATTTTATTATGGTTTATTGGTTCTAAACTAAGTGAGAATTAAGATGAAATCCTAAGGGCAAGGAAACGGTGATGCAATCCAAATCCTTATCTTGTTGGGGTAATTTGCCATTTACTAGTAGTGCACCAAATTACAAGTGTATTTAAAACAATTACACTACGAAGCAAGGAACAACAAACAAAGTAAACTCGCTTGCAAGGGATTCGCGGGGGTTAGGAAATGCAAACCTCCCGATTTATTTCGAGGGACGAATCGGTTGTCGTCGACTCACACCACGGACACCAATTTCCGTGTACGAATGTGAGGAGCCGCAATGGTATAGTCCAACCGTCCTCATTCCCTATAAGCAATTTATTGCAATTCTACTAAACAACTAACCACTTAAAGTAAGTAAAGTAAAGTAAATGGGTCACGGGCCGACCCGCAACCAAAATTATTACAATGCCTTGATAATAAATACCTAATACAACAACTAAGAAAGAAAATAAATGTCTAAACTAATTCTAAACTAGGAACGCAAGTTAAAATTTCAAGTTCTTCAATGCACTTTTCCACTTTCCTTTGCTCAAAGCGAGGAATTCCCGACAAAACAAACACAAACAATGTGTAGAATCCGCAAGGAAAATAAAGGAAAGATAAAAAGTACACCAAGCTAAAAATGAGTTCAACTCTATGGAATTCAAAGCTTTCCAATGCCTCCCCCCGGCAATGGCGCCAAGAACTTGATCGACACTTAAATGTACAATGCCTGCAAGACTACAGTGTCATCAAGTAGTAAATGGACTCAAGAGTCCGGATTATCGATCCCATAGAGAAAGGATGAAACAAGCAATGAATCCAATTAGAGTAGAATTGAACTAAGATATAGCTAATATAAATAATTGAATAAACAATTAAAACTACTAAACTATGTGTGAAAAATGGAATTAAACTAATTTGAATGTGGAACAAAACTAAAATAGCAACTAAACTACTCTGACTAACAATTTAAAATATGAGATTAACAAAATCTAAGATAATCTAACAAACTACACTAAACTAGTGGATGAATGGTGGTGAAAATAGAAGATTTAAGGTGAAGATGTAATGTGAAATGTATAGGATTTTGTGTGAGATGTAGATCTAACAATCTAGAAGTGAAAATAACAAATCAAACAAAGATTAAACTTAACAACAATCAAGATAAGAGATTAGGCAATCCAAAATTCACTTAGTATGTAATTAATTCAAACAATGCATGTTCTAATTCAACTCCCAAATCTACAATCCAATTAGCAATCTCTTGCCTAATTTGATTGGATGATATAACAATGAAGATCAAAGTAAAAGAAAATCAAAGGCCAAGATCCTAGATCATCATCTAGCCACCCTTACAATAATTCATCAAAATCAAGGTACAAAAGATCAAAGATAAGGGCTCTAGAGCATGCTATGTGAGAGAACTTAATCCAACTACAAAGCATCAATTGAGATTATTCAAGCATCAAGTGTAGAGATAGAGCATAAGAAATGAGAGAGATTAGCACAATTAGATCTAAAATCTACTAATCAATCAAGGCACAAGTAGGGAATTTAAACTAAAATATGCATGTAATTGAACTAATCACATTACTTAGCTTCAAAAGGAGAGCCTAATCCAAGAGCTTTAGCCACTAAACATCAAGAAAGAACACCAAATCTTCATTAATGATCTTCAATTACACACTCTCTTTCTTTAGATTAGTTAAAAGAAGCTCCTAATTACAATATAAAAGTATAGAGAAGGTAAAATAAAATTGCTACAAGACTAACTTGCTAAAAGATCTCTTTCTTCTCTACACAAATATTCCAATTTATAGAAACTTTGAAGACATTTGATTGGCTCATTTCCATTCACAAGGATTGCTTCCATTTGATTGGTTGCAGCTTGAAGGCTTTTGATTGGCTCTTTTGCTTTCACATGGATTGCTTCAATTTGATTGGTTGCAACAAACTTTCCTTCCAAAAGAATATGTGCATTTTGCTTTTTGTGGTCCTTCATTTTGGAGGCTTTTGATTGGCTCAACCCAAGTTCTAACCAATACACCAAGCACTCCTTTGTGTTAGAAAATGACTTCTTTTATGCTTAAAGCAAAATCCTCTTATTTTGAAATTCTTCAACACTTCACCAAGATTTCTTCATGTAACTTCGTTATTGAAATCTCTTCTTGATGCCTCATGATACTAGCCGGAAGGTTGGGGTAGTCGTGGGGTCCACCTACACATGAGAAATTACATAAAAATACGCTATAAATAATCGAATTTATGCATGATAATCCGATAATCCATTTAATGCCCTTCGGAATACATTTCGCTTTGACTACAGCCTTACAGGTCATACTCTCAACAATGGAAGCACATATATTTTACTGACTAACTCACAGTATGTGAGTATGAATAAGGCTAAGGACTCACATAATTGATGAAGAATGAAGCTTATGTATAGAAGGATTGATCTCAAAAAATAAGATAAAACTAATAGAAGGTGGAAATGCTCACTCAACTTCTCACTCATTCAGCACCTAACCTTTCCTAGGAACCAAGGTCTTTCATAGGTTGTAATGGGGTTAGGGTTAATAGGTAGGATAAGGGTTGTGGCTTAGGGTTTTGAGAAGGTAAGGATCTTCAAGTCATCATAGGAAGGTTTTCCACTGTATTCACTTCTTTCTTTTGCTTTTTGTTCTTTTGTCCACTTTATCTCTTTTTGGTGCTTGCTTTTCTTTGATTTCTCATTTCTTTTTCTTTTTCTTTTGTTTTCCTTTGGTTCTCATTTTTTTCTTTTCTCTTTTTTCTTTTTTTCCAACTTTCAAATTCCTTTATTCCTTTGTCATCCCTTTATAGAACATCTATATTTTAGTAGCTCTTGTGAAGTCTTCATCACTAATGCTCAAATCCTTCCTTTCTTCATATACTTTACCCTTCTAAAAAAATAATAGGTCAAAAAGGCTATATATATGTGGGTGATGAGGCTTGGGACAATGAAGGAAGGTTTCTTGTAAAATAGGCTCAATAGGGTTACTAAGGGTATAAAATGTAATAGGTGAGTTCAAAATTTGGCCATGATTTTTTTTTTTGAATGCCTATCATCTTCCCCTAAGATTCGGAAAAATGCATCATAAGCTACAAGTCAAGGTTTCTTCGCATTTTGATGTCACCTCTATGGTTAGAACAAGGAATAGCACTTATGAGATCGGAAGTGCTGGACTAATCAGCTCTAGGAGTAGCTCTTCATTCTACTCAGGAATAGCGCAGAATAGTCCTCACCCAAACGGATATAGATATGCTCAATCGCTCAATGGGTTTTAGTCTCCACTAATGATTCTTTCGGGTCTTTCATAAGTGATTTGCTCTTCTCTTTGACTACACTCATGTGGCTAAATATGTAAAAAAATTATAGGACTTGTATCTATGACAACTCTTCAAGCTAAAATCCATGGACAATTTTAGAAATTCTTTTTTCAGTTTTTTTAGTGATTTTGAAAATTTTCAAATTTTTAGGGTTCTTGGTATAAGTGGAAAACAAAATAACTTATGTATATGCAAAATGCAATACATGAAATGCAGTGCCTCACCCCCAAACCTATTCTAAACATTGTCCCCAATGTTTATACAGAACATAAATAAAATAGGACAAGGAAGATAAATTGAAATTTCTCACCATGGGGTGCCGACACAAGGGTATATTGGGTTGCCTCCCAACAAGCACTAAGTTTAACGTCTTTAGCCAGACGCCACTAGCATGGTATGAGGACAGTTTATCCAGGGTCCACAAGAAGGACCTCCTCAACAACATTCTCAGGATCCACAAACTCAAGGTACTCTTTTAATATGTGCCCATTCACTTGAAATGTACTACCATCTCTAGGATTCAAAAGTTCAACTGCACCGTGGAAATGGACTGTCTGAACGGCGTAGGGTCCTGACCATCGAGACTTCAACTTGCCTGGGAGCAAGTGCAATCTGGAGTTATATAGCAAAACTTTCTGGCCAGGATGGAACTCTTTTCTTAGAACTCTCTTCTTGATGCCTCAGGATACTAGCGGAAGGTAAGGGTAGCCGTGGGGTCCACCTACATAAGAGAAATTACATAAAAATGCACTATAAGTAATTGAATTTATGCATGATAATCTAATAATCCGTTTAATGTGATAGAATGATAAAATCTCTATGTAAAGCAAATGATAAGCATAAGAGATGCTGATAAAATCCGGTCTAGTGAGGGGTAAAAAATGCAATATTTAACACTCATCACAAATCTTCGATCAGAGCCGATGGATAGTCTCAAAATACATCTAAAATGCTCCACGGCAAGTTTCAAGTCAAACCGACAATGTTTGACCCTCCATCAACCCTCGAATAGCTAAATCAAGCCTCTCGATGGCGAGAACCACCGAGGCCATCGCTCATCAAAAGAGCACATGGGCGGCTTCAAGATGCTTACAAAGGGCTACACGTCAAGTTTCAGGTCATTTCGACAATATTTAACCAGACTTTAACTCTCGGAATCCAAATAAGGCCTCTCGGTGGCGAAGCTCCCCGGGACCATGGTTTCCAACACAGAGCCTATGGATCATCTCAAAATGACTCCAATAGGTTCCCTGTCAAATTTCATGTCAATCGGACATCGGTTGGCCGCACATCAAAGCGCGACATCTTCCTCGCGACAAAATTAAGTCTACCGGCGACAGGACCCCATATGGCTTTAAAACTCAAAGAAAAGCCTATGGTTGGTCTTATTTATTGCTCAGGAGGCTTCACCTAAAATTTCAGGTCATTCCGGTATTGTTTGACTCAGTTTCAACTTCTGACGGAAAATCGGCAGCTCTACGCTACAAAGTCTTCGGCTTTCCCGGAAAATTGGAAACTTTGCATCCCAAAATGCAAGGATTTTCGTCAAGTTTTTTACAGGGAAAATCAAGCCAATAAATGTGCAAAAATGTCAAGAAAAATACAGGAGAAAAAAAAATTGGGAAAAACATCGAAACGGCCACAAAACGGGAACCAAAGGGGGGAAAAACCCCCCAGGGTCGCGACCATGGAGCCCCGGATCACCGGATTCGCCCCGGAAGGCCCCGTTTTTCATCATTTTTCGCGTTTCGAAGTTTCCAACTCCTGTGATTCTCCAAAATTCATACTTTTGAGGCACTAAGTCCGTCGACATCCGTCAAAATCACGGGTCCGTCTTCAAGAGTATCAAAATCAACATTGATCGCCAACTGGTCGACCAAAAAGTGCACTTTCTACTCGATCGATCGAGAAATCGACAGGACAGATGTCACCAGCCTGCTATTAGCTATCAATTTATGAAGTTACATGGTCATCTAATGTTGATCAGCATGTAGATCCATTGATGATCATCGCCAAAAGAACTCCAAAAGACGCGGCACAGCCCACGATTCTTCAACTGCTCGACGACCACTTAATGCAATTAATTAACTAGTTTTATTGTAGTCATTAATTCATTTCTTTGGACGGCCCAATCAGAAGCAAGCAAATGGGAGTTACAAGTCAAGAGATTCATGGCATTTAAACCATGAAACTCCTCCCATCATGGCGATTAAAGGCAATTAAGTGCCATCAATCTCCACCGGCCAATCAGAAGCCAAGAAAAAGGAGTTACAAAATAAATAAGTAAATCTTGTAACTCCTCCCTTTATGTAGCATTATGACAATTAAGGCTCATAAACTCTCCTAAATGGCTACCTAAAAGCCTATAAATAGGAGAGCACTCCAAGCATTTTAAACAACTTCCAAAAAAGTTCAGAATCAAATCAGCTTCGAAGCACAGAAAATTCAGAGAAAGAAAGAGAGAAAACTCTGCTGAAGTTCTGCAACGGCCACCACTACAAGGTGACAAAAGTCCCCCCAAAGGTCCTTGCCTTCTCCTTCTACCTCCAATGGCTTAGACATGGCTTTTCAGCCCGTCTACTTAGTTTTTTATTGGACATAGGTCATTCTCTTGGTCTTTGTCCTCTAAAAATCTGAGGTTATAGCCAAGTCAAGTGAATCAAGAGCTTCCTCTGTTCTCATCTACATGGATGATGGCGAAGTCTACACATGGCTTGTGACCGTCAATCTGAACGAGTCCCGCACAATCTCCTGAGAAGCTAGATCCTCCTTTTCTTGCCTTTCATTGTATTTTATATTTTTTTTAAAGAAACAAAAATCACAACTCTTGTCTTTCATTATTGATAAGAATTGTAAATCAGCTATAAACGCCAAAAATCGGCTATCAATGCCAAAAAATCACCTTTCACGGCAAATCAAGAAAATATCTCTTTTCTTAAATATATGTGCAATGGAAAACTTGAAAGAAGTTTATTTTCTTTTTACTTGCGAAGGTCGATCTCCGGATCACCACTTGCAATTCCAAGTAAAATTGGAAAATCTGGCACACCCACCTAAAAAAATGTTGATACCCGCTTTTGCCACCGGTTACGAAAGGGTCGTACCCCACGGGCTCCCACGTCCGCCGACCTCAGTAGATCAGTGCGCGGATAGCGCGGTCCATCAAGCTGGCCCACCCGGCACGATGCTTGGAAATGAAATATTTGCATATCATATCTTTTGCTATATGCTTATATTTCTTTTCCGGATTCCTTGGCTACTTTCTAGTTGGTGGCCTACGTTGGATTTTGCATCTAAAAAAATTAGATGGGATTTTTTGGAAATTTCTAATTCTTAGTTTATTTCCACTCTTTCTCTTTTCAAAACAAAATATCAGATTTCTTAGTTTGGATTCAAAATTGAGAAACTTTGATCCTCTCCTATCGTTCATCGTGCTTGCATAAATGTTGAGCCTGTTCGAGTTGGGATTTGGCCCATCGTTTCTCTTCGATGAGTTCATTAGACATCTAAAAAAATTTTCAAAAAAATAAATAAATAAAAAATCAAATTTCTCAGTTTGGATTCAAAATCGAGAAACTTTGATCCTCTCCTATCGCTCATCGTGCTTGCAGAAATGTTGAGCTTGTTCGAATTGGGATTTGGGCCATCATTTCTCTTCGATGAGTTCATTAGATATCTGGAAAAAAAATCTTCAAAAATAAAAATAAAAAATTAGATTTCTCAGTTTGGATTCAAAATTGAGAAACTTTGATCCTCTCTTATCGCTCATCGTGCTTACAGAAATGTTGAGCCTGTTCGGGTTGTGATTTGGGCCATCGTTTCTCTTCGATGAGTTCATCAGAGATCTAAACAAAATTTCAAAAAAACAAAATAAAAAATCAGATTTCTTAGTTTGGATTCAAAATTGAGAAACTTTGATCCTCTCCTATCGTTCATCGTGCTTGCAGAAATGTTGAGCCTGTTCGAGTTGGTATTTAGGCCATTGTTTCTCTTCGATGAGTTCATTAGAGATCTTTTTTTTTCAAAAAATAAAAAAAGTAAAAAAATCAGATTTCTCAGTTTGGATTCAAAATTGAGAAACTTTGATCCTCTCTTATCGTTCATCATGCTTGCAGAAATGTTGAGCCTGTTCGAGTTAGGATTTGGGCGATCGTTTCTCTTCGATGAGTCTATTTGGGATCTAAAAAAAAAACAGACATAGACCACTAAGGTTAAACCAATTGCGTTCTTTGATCACCGTTAATTCAAGAAAAGCCTTGTCCAGAGTGTGGGAACAGCTTGACTGTTCTAGGCAAGGGCCCTCCAAACGAGTTCATTAAGTAATCCTACAATTACCTTGGGGCAATTCTATCAATCGAGATTTCATAAGACCGGGTTAGAGGCCTATGTTTACTCTCTCATCTTTTAAATAAAAAAATCTTTAAAATAAAAAAATCTTTAAAATAAAAAAAAGATTTTAAAAAAATTAAATAATAAATAAATAAAATGTTTTTAAAAAAAATCTAAAATTATAAATTATAATTTTTTTAAAAAAAAATTAAAAAAAAAAAACTTCCATAATTTTTGGGTTCAAATCTGAGAAATTTCGGTCTCTTCCCTTCTAGGCAGTGGTGCTCAAGGAAATTGTTGAGCCCATGTCTAGATTGGAATGCCTTTTGCTCTCTTTGATGAATCCGATCTTGGCCTTTCAAAAAAAGTCTCGTCATTTTTAGGTTCAGATCCGAGAAATTATGGTTCCTTCCCTTCTAGGTACTGGCGCTCGCGAAAATCGTTAAGCCCGTATTTGGATCGGAATACCATCTGCCCTCTTTGATGAATCCAATCTTGACTCTTAAAAACATAGAATCTCATCTCATGGATGCGGTCTCCAAACATTTGTGCCTAACGGTACTGGTATACCCTTTCTGGGTCTACTGTATTTACGACCGGCACATTTGTAACTCCAACCTTATATTTTTCTTACCTCGAGCAAGCTCTGCTTCTTGATAAGTCGAATTTAGGTTCACAATTGCTTCTAGTAGTCACTGGGATGCTCATTCTGGGCTCACCATACTTGCGATCAGAACAATTATACCATCTGTGGCCTTTTGCCTTCTTCATGTTGCTTGGGTCATGTCCCTCGAGCAATTTGAAAAGACAACACCATAGAAATTTTCATTATATTCTTGTGATTACTAATGTATGTGGTCTTGTTTCAGAGAGTTTCAAAACTAACAATGGCAGCTTCCTTTACCATTACTTTTGATGAGAACAAGCACCAACTCATGCTTCAACAGAAGCAAACCACGCGCACTTACAAGCGCCCTGTTAGCTGCCGAAGCGTCAACTCCCTCGGCAACTCTCTAAACTCCGGGTCTACCTCGACTCCCCAAACTATCGTCTTTGGGACGCTGGGACCATTATCACTTCCCAAAGAGCAAACTGCTCCTTCCAAGAAACAGAAGGTCGCCTCTCAACGTGTCACTACCGTGACACCAAAGGCGAACACCAAGAAACCAGTAGCCCGCGGCACCCCCTGTGAAGTCTCGACCCACAAACAACCAGGTCTATCCCAAGACTTGGTCCCCAAGACCTTCACCAAAACAATGAAGGTCCCAAACATCCACCAAGCCAGCATACCTAGCCCCACTCAAGGAGAACCAGTTCTACCCTCTTGCTTACCTAAAAGAGGAGGAAACCCATCTCCAACTTGACAGCCAAGTCAACCCAGCATGAGCCGTCTAGTTCCTACAAGCCCAAAATCAAGCCATGCATCACTAGGCCTCTACAAGCACCTGCTAAGGTCTACAATCCTTCAGTTCGACCCTTCATCTCAACAGGGGCAGAGCTCGAAAATCTCAAAGTCTCGCTGCAGCAGGCGAAGAACCGGGTTCGCATCCTGTCCGTGCCCAGCTACAAAGAAGACATGCTTGGCTGCTGCGCCAGAGGGAGCACATCCTTCATCGTCAAAATCCAGCCAGAGCTGACCAAAGCTCAAATTGCTCGTCGTATACGCCGCCGCGGGTCGTATCGGCAAAAGAGACTATAGAAGCAAAGGACCCGGCCTCCTACACTTCAAGTCTCTTACAGATGGGTCGAAAAAGAAAGACCCGACCAAATTGTTGATGTCCATATGGTTGGAAAAACCAGAAGACGCCAAAAGTCAAGCAACAAAAATCCATGTCCGACGTCCGGTGACCCGCAGCTTCTCCAGGACAAGAAGACATTCAGAAGAATCACCTGCTCCTTCATGCAAAAGACGACAGAGTGATCCTTCCTCAAGCTCTTCATCAAAAAGAATGAGCCACAGCTCAGTCACTAGGACAGTTTCTTCGTTCAAATCCTGAGGGATGAACGTCCTGGCTACAAATTCTGAGCCACCACCTCGCAATCCACCTCAAGATGATGCGCTCACACGCATCCAACAGTTGGGACAAGGCTAGCAGAGGATTGAAACTCTGATGGAAAACCTTCTCATCGCCTTCCAAAATCAGGCGAACAATGGAGATGAGGTAAATGGAGAAGAAAATGAGTCAAGCAAGCAAAAGAAGAGGATATACTCGATGAGCATGGGATCAAGCCACCATATCCCTTATGGATGGACTCGGTCCCATTCCCTACAAAATTGAAGCACCCTACTCTCCAAACATATACGGGGAAAGGGTCAGCCAGACAGCACGTCATCCACTTCAAAATCTTGACGGGAGTTATCGCAGATCAAGATGCACTCAAGATCCACCTCTTTGCAAGTACCCTAAAAGGTACGGCCCTTGATTGGTACTCCACTTTACCGGAGGACTCCATCCAAAACTGGGCCATGCTAAAGACACGCTTCCTGACTCACCTCAAAGGTGAGGATCATCCCGCTACTATGGCTCAGCTTTGCAGCCTAAAACAGGGGGAGAATGAGTCAACATACGACTTCATTCACAAGTGGAAAGCAATAGCATTCAAATGCTCTGATGTGCCGCCACAAGCGTCGCTAGTCGACATATGCCGAAACAACATGAGAGCAAAAACCCGCTCCATAATCATCGGCAACAAATCAAAGAACCTGGGAGAACTCCTAGAAGCTTCCATGGAAGCTGAAACGGTGATCAAAGACCTCAACAGTCAGAAATCATCAAGAAAAGAGCCAACCGCCATTACAACCTCAAAGCCAAAGAAAAAAGAGATCCTCAATGTGCAAACTAAGTCAGCTCCTCAGCCACCAAAGAAAGCTGAAAACGAAGTTGCAGGTAAGAGACCTGAACTCTCTGATGCCTTCAGAGAACGAGTAGAAAAGAAATACCCGTTCGATGAAAATATTGATGAAATCTTTGGGGCTCTCGTGGCAAACGGCAAGCTCACCTTGCCTGAACCCAAAAGATCGGGAGATGTTGGCAAAACCAATGATCATCGGTACTGTCCTTACCACCAGATGATCTCGCATCCTCTCAATCAATGCTTCGTTGTGAGAGAGAAAATAAACGAGATGTAAAACGGAGTCATCACCTTCGACAAAAACTATGGGTCTACCTCCGTCAACATGGTGTCATGTGGACAAACATCAAAATCACCGAAGAGGAAGATCACTACTTCTTTCAAGTTGATAAACACAATCCAAGCGTCCGAAGAACTGGTTCCTTACCCGATGCTAGACGGACAACCCATATGGGTACATCCTGATCTCCTGGAAGATGAAAATTGGGAGGTCGTGAAAACAAAGCCTACAGCTCAACAGTGAAGGCAGGCTTGGAAACATCTCCTCAAGCTCAAACGGTAAGAGAAGACCCAGCCAAAATAAGAAGTCCAAGAAAAGGCAGAGGCCTCCTCTACCGTTTCACTTCAGGCAACAAAAACGTCCATTCCAGTGACTTCAAAAGGGGTAAGAAAATTCACTCTCAGTGATTTCATGCGACCTCAATTCAAAGAAGCCACGTGGGGCCATCATACTCTTGCAATTCAGTAGTTAGATTCTCCATTGATGGATACGAGTCCAGTGACACCGATAATGGATTCGAATCCAACTACATGACGAATAGGAGGAATCTCTTGAAACAGGAGAATATCTCTCCGATGAAGAATGGGTTCCTGAAACTAAACTTATGCCAGAAATATGGTCTAACCCCTTACAGCCACAAGGATCCTGGTCTGATGATGAAGAAGACCAAGAGGCTGTACAAGAAAATATTGTTGACCCAGCACCCATTGTTGCTCCAGTGGAAATCAACCATGTTGAACCACGAAGAGCAGACGAAAAAGAAGATTTGGCTCCCATGCCCGATCTTGAAGAATATGCAAGGATCTTGCAGCATCTCACTCTAGAACAAGAGCAAGACCGCGTCAATGAGCTTCCTCGCAATCCCGAGCCAGAAGTCCCTGAAGACCATCAAGTACCTCCTCCCTTAACTTTTGAAAATGGAGAAAATCACTGGATAGACGATCCTCTTACATCCGAGGATGAGTCTGACTTCGAACAGGCAACTGTCTCCTGTCAGAGCTTCCTGTAATGTGATAATTCGGGATTATAGCTCTTTCGAAGCCTCGTCTGATGAGATCACTTACACTCCAACAACGCCTAGTACCATATCTTCTTGAGCTACCTCGTCTCGCGTGACTTTCATTGAGACAACACCCTCTCAGGCTTCTTCTCCTGAGACTGTGACTTCAGGACTCACACTCTTCTCGACTGATCATCATGAAGAAAGTCCGGCTATTGATGCTTGGAATGATGAATTGGTCAACAGAGAAGAAAAGTTGCTGGATGCTGTTCAGGACTTGATCCCGGAAAATGTTCCATGCAACACAATCACTGAGGACGGCAACTCTGCTGCAGATATATCCTCAGTAAATGAAAAACAACAGCCTCTTGATCCTGAAGACAATCTTCCAAAAAAAGATCCTTCTCAAGAAGCTCTCAAAGTTGGTAGAGGCACCCGCTCGGGCCGGGACTACCACAAAAATTACAACCAATCTTCGTTTACTTATGTAAATCCTTCGGGAAAAGATGTTGTAATGCCCCAAGTGGCAATAATGATGAACATGCAGGCCCCAAGGAGGCTTTCAAGTATGACTTGATCGAAAACTTCAAGCACATACCTGCACGTCTGTACATCCTAGACTTATTGCAAATGTCTCCGCACACTTATGATAATCTCATTTAAGAATTACAAAAGCAGAATGAGGATGTCGACAAACATGCCCCGCAAACCAAATTGAAATGGACTACCAGGTCAAAATTTTAGAAACTTCCTCAAAGAGAAAAAAGAAGAAAACTGAGGGATCATGCATCGAATACCTCTCGCTTCAAAAGGCAGCCAGTGCAGCCATCGCCTTCACAAAGGAATACCTCCTACTTGGCGAAACAAGGCACAACCGACCCCTTACTTCATAGGGTACATCAAAGAAATACCTATACACAGAGTTCAGATCGACCCAAGTTCTGCACTCAACTTCATCTCCACTTCGGCTCTCGAAGAGTTGGGCATCCCACCCAGCAAGCTGAGCCACACATCTGTCTCTATCTTTGGATACGATGGGAGTACTCAAAGGCAGCAAAATCAGGTTCAAATTGCAAATCGGTGATCTTATCTTTGAGGTCATTGTGTATGCAATAAAAAACCCTTCATGTTACAACATCCTTCTCGGACGCCCTTGGATCCACGAGAATGGTGTTGTCTCTTCAACTCTACATCAATGCATCAAGTTCGTTGGCGACGACGACAGGATACATCGAGTCTTTGCAGACAGAAAACCCTTCAAAGGTAAAGAAGTCCACTTTGCATACTTGCAAATGTATGAAGGTGAAAAAGAATAAGAGGAGAAGGAAATAGCATCATTTGCCGAAAATCTCCAGAAAGATAAAGGCAAGACTCCTCAACAATCACCCGAAGAAAAATCTAAAGAGAGCATTCAAACTCCCTTCATCATCTCCCTCAAACCTTCAAAGCCTCTGGTCATCACGACTAAAGTGCAGAAGGCAAAGCAAAAGTCTGGGGGCAAATTTGTTGTCTCTCTTCGTGTCTATCATGCAAGACACGGATTCGGATTCAGAGCCAGAAGACGACGCATCGTCAAGCCAAGCTGACTCTCAGCAAGTTCAACTTGCTCTTACTCCAATGGAGACACCTTCTGACATAGAAAATCCTACGTCAGCTTCCTTCGTTGTTCCAGCAACTTCAGCAAAGGAAAAGCCGATTTTCTTCCATAGATCGGATACTTCTTCATCAAACTCCATGTTTGAACCTTTCCAAAATGAAGGTATGCCTCAACTATCATTATATAGTCCTGTGGAACAAGCTATTATGAAGAAAATGGGCTATGATGCTCAAAACCCAGTCGGTTTTGGAGAAGGCCGCGATATTATCACGGCATTGGGGCCCGCCTTGACCAAAAGCCAGTTGTAAGATTGGAAACTCTACGACCAAGTAAAAAAGTCTTCACACGGGTTAGGGTATGATCCCGACACTCCTCTAAGACAGTTGACACAAAGGCTTAAAAGTCGACTTACCTATCAAACCTCAACATCTCGTATCCACGAAGACATCGATCTCCTTGGATATCTCTTCGATGAGTCTCCTGACAAAGATCCAGGAAGCTCATCCAATTGGTACGATATCTCTAACAATGAAGAGGAATTGTCCATTGGCACAAACGTGTGGTCTTCTGACCCAGAAGAACCCTCGTCTCCAAAAGAAGTACCTTACTTCGACCCGATTTCAACAGGCGATTGGGACCATCTCATAACAAGCCTTGAGAAGATTATCGATCAAGAAGACCCGTGCAAAGGAACAAAACCTTGGTCTGGAAATGCCCTTGAAACCCCAGAAGGTTTCGTTGAGTTGGAAGCCTCCTAAAATATTGTGGAGGAACCACCTACGAACCTTTCAACAGAAGATCCTTCATCCTACAGCAATCTCATGGCCTTTCAAAGCCTGGGGTATGGACATCATAGGTCCTATTTCTCCCATTTCAAGCAATGGTCATCGCTTCATCTTCGCCGCTACGGATTATTTCTCCAAGTGGTCAGAAGCATTTACGCTCAACGAAATGAAGACCTCATCAGTCCTTCAGTTCCTACGCACCAACATCATTTGTCGTTTCGGCATACCTAAAAGATTCATCCATAATAACGGACCACAATTCCGGGATCATCGATTCTATAGGTTATGCGACAAATACAAAATCCAAAGCTGACTTTTGACTCCATACAATCCGGCAGCAAACGGATTAGCAGAAGCTTTCAACAAAACACTCTGCAAAATCCGCAAGAAAATTGTCTCCAGTCAGAAAAGAGATTGGAGCAACAAACTATCTGAAGTTATATGGGCCTATCGAACCACCGTTCGAGGACCAACCCATAACACACCATTCTCCTTTGTCTATGGATGCGAAGCTGTCATACCCTTGGAAGTACAAATTCCTTCCTTGAGGGTATCCTGCAAAATGACATGACTCAAGAAAGCAATGTCAAATTGCGACTTCATGAGCTGGACAATCTCGATGAGAGATGGCTTGAAGCTTGACAAAGCATTGAACTTTACCAAGCACGCATGGCAAGAACTTTCGATAAGAAGGTCAGGCAACACGCCTACAAAAAGGGTGACTTGGTTCTTACGGTAAAAAGACCAATGGTCTTCGCTCATAAGTCCAAAGGCAAGTTTGAGCCAAAATGGGAGGGACCCTACGTCATCGACAAGGTTTTCTCCAACGGCGCATATGCACTCCTAAACATGGAGGTTGACAGATGTATGCTGCCCATCAACGGCAAGTTCTTAAATCGGTACTACCCTTGAAGGCTTACCCAACTAGGTAAGAGCAATGCCTGTACGACCAAAACCTATTTCCAGGTACTCGCTCGTCAAACCCACTCTTTTTAGAATTTTCATATCAAATGTTGAAATTTCTAGAAATTCAAACAATGCTTACTTTCATCGTTTCATTGTTAAAAAATCCAAGTTTAGGAGTCGCTCCCTAACTTGACCAAAATTTTCAATCCTTGAAACCCAAAATTCCTGGTTTGAAACAAAATTCGGATTCAGGGATTTCCACCCTAGTCCACCCTACCTTTTACCGCCAAAGTGGTTTTAGGTCAAAACTTACGACCCTCGTGTCTTTAAAAAAAATGGTTTTTCAAAAAACCACGGGGAAGCGACGCTTAGTCGATACTCGCAAAAATCGGAAGAATGTGAGTCACATTAGACACTTCCAAAATCGCAGGGAAGCGATATTTCGTCGATACTTGCAAAATAAAAAAAAATCGTGGAGACGCAACATTTCAGTTGATATCCACAACCCAAATTTCATATGTTCGAAAAAACCTAAAAATTGTGGAGACGCAACATTTCAGTTGATATCCACAACCCAAATTTCAAAGGTTCGAAAAAACCTAAAAATCGTGGAGACACAACATTTCAGTTGATATCCACAACCCAAATTTCAAAGGTTCGAAAAAACCAAAAGGTCAAGGAGATGCAACATTGCAGTTGATATCTACAACCCAAAGGCTCGAGAAAATCGCAAATTTCAAAAATTATGGGGAAACGACATCAAGTCAACACCCGTAAAACCAAATTTTTGAAAAGCAAGGATGCGACATCCACCGATACTTACACCCAAATCCGCAAGGAGGTGACATTCCATCGATACTCGCAACCGAATGAGCAAGGATACGACATTCCATCGATACTTGCAAGACCATTCAGCAGGGAGGTAACTTTTAGTCGATACTTACATTTTTTTAAACCATAACCGGCTATAAATGCCACCAAAACCAACTATAAATGCCACCAAACCGGCTATCAATGCCACAAAACAAAATCGGCTATCAATGCCACAAACCAAAACTTGGCTTAAAAAAAAAACCGGCTATCAATGCCACAAACCGGCTATCAATGCCACAAAAACTTGCTCCCATGCCAAAATCAGCTTTCATGCCACAAACAAAATCTGGCTCTCATGCCAAAACAATTATTTGACAAAAGATTTTCACAAAATGACAAACTTTTGATCAAATCCCATTTAGCAATTGCTTTTATCACAAAAAGATTTAAATAAGCATAGGGAAAAAAAAAAAGAGTATAAAAAAAATGTGGTACCGAAAAAAAGAAAGTGTTCACAAGCACTACAAAAAAAAGAGTATCAAAAAAATACATGTGGTACCAAAAAAAAAAGAAGAGTTTTTGTTACAAAAAAAAAGAGAAACCAGGAGCTCAGCCAAAATGGTCTCCAGCCAAAGTTTCAGCTCCTCGAGCAAACTTTTGGCCTCAGCCGTCAGAGTTTCCAAGGCACGCTTCTTCAGGAACTTGCCATGAGATGCCGGAGAATGTCGTAATCCTTCTTTTGCACCGGGAAGCTTATCCCAGGCAGTTCGCCATCGTTTGTTCTCTTCAGTCCTCCTTTTGAGAATTCGATTAGCATGTGCAACCTGGCGAATCAGAACACTCTCCCTATCGAGAGCCTCTGTCATAGCTGCCCACTTGGCCGCGACTTGTGCCTCCAAGTGCTCAAGACGTTACCTAGCCTCGACGACCTCCCTATCAAGGATGGTAATGTCGTTCCTCAGTCCGATGATGGCTAACTCTTCTAAGTTCCTCTCCAGGACGAACCGTTTCTAGCTCTGTGTAGTCTCATCCAAGTCAGATTGAGCCTTATTTGCAGGATCCTGGAACATCTCCTTGAAGAAGTCACCATCAGGGAAAGCCATGGTCTTAAATCACTTGTCACCCAGCGCAATGATCCTATCAACGATCGCCCTGGCACCTGTGACATCCAGACCAACTTCTTCAGCATCAGCGAGAATCTCCTGCACATGCTGGATCATGCCAAATCCAGCATCCAAGTGTCCAGAAAGGAGAGTCTCGATCCAAGAGCTCAAAACCCATGCCAGCACCTTCTTCGCAAATAGAAGAGATGGCCCGGATAAAGATTCGCCCCGCTCAATCGGTCGGCTGCTCATGTCATGCCCCATTGGAAGAGTAACAAAAGACCTCTTTCTAATTGGAGCCATTGGGGAAGGAATCTCATCACGAGTTTTCACCTCTGTCGTGTCAGAACTGGTTGTAGGAGTCTCTACCTCTGGATCAACCTCTAGCATCCCTCGCTTTGGTTCTGAAGAAAGCGATGGACTCCCTTCTGTCACTTCAAAACCTGCCAAAGAAACACAAAAGGGTATGAATATAATCCTGTTAGAAAAAGATCTTTATCAGGGTTATTACTATAAAGTACCTTCTTCGACGACTGGCGGAACACTTTTTTACTCCATGAACTCATCGAAAGCATTGTCAACATTTACGTCCACCGATGGTTCAAAGTCATCAGAATCCTGTGGCAAGTCAGCTGACAAGGAAAATGTTAGCACAGCAAGCCACACACACAAAAAAAAGAAGCAAAAGAAGTCGTACCAGTCGGAGATTCTGGAATCACTCCAGAGTCCCTCGGTTCTTCTTCAGGTACCTCCACAGGATCTGTCACCGCCTCATCGGTCGGAACCTTAGGCATCGCCAAGTCTTCTTCTTCTACTAAAAAAAGAAGAGAAAAGTAGAAACAGAAAGCAAATCAGAGCATGGAAAAATCCCATGAAAAGAACGGAAAGAGAAAGAGGAATGCCAAGTCTTCTTCTGCTAAAAAAAAGAGAAAAGCAGAAACAGAAAGCAAATCAGAACATGGAAAAATCCCATGAAAAGAACGGAAAGAGAAAGAGGAAGAATCATACCTTCATCCACAATCTCTTCTTCTTGGCTCCTCTTTTCCGGAGGCTCGTCAGCATTCTCTAGATCTCCTCGTTGATAGTGAGAGGGACTTCCATATCGGTAGAGTCTTCGTGTTGCCCCTTGCTGCGATGCTAATTCCTCTTCCTCTTACTTCTACGGGCTCGCTTCCTGGAGGAACCTGCCCCACTGTCAGAATCAGGTTTCCCACTTGACTCCTCACTGGATAGTATACCCTTGTCAGTAGACTCCACGGAAGCTCGCCTCTGTGCCGCTTGCATCCAAGCGTCAAGCTCAGCTTCCTCCTGTTCTAGCTGCTCTAAGGCCTCGTCAGGTACTTTCCGAACATCTTCAAAACTGATCGTCAACCCCAAGTGCAAGGCCGCGATTGTAGTAATAAATAACTCGGTGAAGTCCGAGGTCGATCCACAGGGAGTAATCACTTAAATAAAACCTGTCCTAGTATTAGCCTGATAAAATCTATACAAATCAAGTATCCTACTTGTAATAAATAATTAATTACAAGTCTAAATTATTAATTACAATTAGAAATAAAAATCTTAAACTAAAAACTTAGTCTAATCTAATTACTAGTATTCACCATAAGAGTTGTTAGAACAACCAATTTGTAGTGATTATTTAAATACCTAAAATAAAATAAAATAAAGAAATAAAATCAGAGAATAAAAAGATGGATTTTTAATTCTAAAATAATGCAATAGCTACTTTGCTGAATGTTATCAATAAAAACCAAGACCACCGTACCAAGTGTGTACTGTCACTTACACACAAACATTCGATGTTGACCCACTGGTGAAAACCAAGACCCCATGAACTTGATTCATTAAAAAAAGCCCCATTACATGCAAATAGCAATTACAAGATTGTTTGAATTAAAATACTGTTCATCCAAACTTACCCTTAGACACCCGAAACACTAAACGGAGGAGAAGGACTCGCGGTCTAGAACGGCGATCCAACCGTCTCTCGTTTTGCGATCTGAAATCCAAGTAAGAGAAGATGATTTATGGCTGGTTTGGTGATGGAGAAACGCTAGCAACGGCGGCGGAGTGACGGCGTAAAAATCCAAGTGGTGGTGTGCCTTTGAGAAGACCTTCGATGAAGTAGTGATGGAAGTAGGGAGAGATGGAGGAAAATAATGGAAAATGGGAAGATGGGTTGCTGGTCGTCCAAGAGGGATGGGGGAATGGTATCTCACGTGCAGCCCATATTCATGGTCTTTTATGATTTTTTGATAGCTTGGGTTGCAAGGTTTTGGATTTGGTAGAGTTTGAAGTGTGGGGTCCAAGTTGGGATAGGATTTGGAGGGCTGAGATTGAACAATCTTGGGATCTTCTTGTTGATTGGTTTGCCACCGAAAGTCCTTCTCAATTTAAACTTCTCTTTGTAGCTTGCTTCTCTTAAAAAGGGTCCCACTTACTTGGCTAAGAAACAATTCAAATCTGAAATTTCAGATTTGAAACCAATCTTGGATGCTTGTGGTCCCCAATCTTGGACGTGTGATAGCTTGGCATGGAGGTGCTTCAACGTGTGATAGCATGGAATAACTCTTCGGTTGCAAACTTCAAATCTTGAGGCCTATCTTTTTGGAGATAAGTTTAACAACTTAGTGCTAAAATATTGCACTCTTTGAATTTGTTTCCAACTTGGATTGATTAGCAAGATCTTCCAATTTTTTTTGAACTCTTCATGGCTGGAAAACTATCCTTGACATGGTCCCACCTTGGAGTTGAATTTTAATTTCATTCCAAGTTGCAAAGGAGGTGGGCCATGGTTGTGAGCATGCATCTCCTTAAATTGTTTGAGCTTGGACGTCCTCCATCTTGGCTTAAATAATTCCAAATCTGATATTCAGATTTGTATTATCAATTGGAACACATGATGGGCCCCACTTGTGTGTGCAATCTTCTATTGGATGTCATTTTTAATTCTTCAATTGATTTCTCTCTCTCACGGGTCCCAATTTATGAAATTCCTTACAAAAATAAAAACAAGGATTAGACAATACTCTAATCATAAAGGTAGGGAATGATGCAATATGCTGGTCCACCCAATTCACACTAAACGGATGCTTAAACTGTCACCATTTTATTAAAAAAATATTCTTTAATTAAATCAATGGTGCAAAGAAAATTCATCATTTTATGTGTGAACATAAAGTTATGAGGAATTTTATGACTTCCAATGCCAAAAATATAGAAATTCATGATTGTATGTAAAAATGCAATTTTTCAATAAATTTTGACTTGAATTTGAACTTTGATGCTCAAAACATAAAATCATGATTTTCCCACTAAAACGGTGCATGATTTAAAGAATAAGTCCTTAATTATTCTAAAATGATGATGAAATTATGCATTTTTAGGGACTTATCAAAAACCAATGACGCCCTGGTCACCGAGAAAGCCTATCTTGTGCTTTTCTCCAAAAAGGAAGGCTCAAACTTCCTCTCGCCGAACGCCATCTGACTTTCCAAGGCCTTTTTCCAGACGACAGCTTCATATCAAGCTCTTTCTTGGAAAGCCCACGATATGCCAAAAAGCTCTCTGCGAACCACTTCGCGAAGCCGGCAGTCGGAAAGTTGACAACACAGGATGAGAAATCATGGCAGTGGTGTCTTCAGCACTATAGAAAGCCCATGCATTTCTCCCGTCCTGCAAAACTCTAAAGCGCTTCACCATGCTTGAAGGCGCTCCAACAACGCCTTGAGAAAAGCCCAACTGCAGCGCAAAGCGAGAGGGCACATACGGCTGGATGTCGACGAAAAGATGTCTACGGTACACAATCGTGCTGACACGTATGCTGAAAAGCCACTCCTTCTCTGCATTCGTCAGGGAGTAATGCCTTCCTGACCCTGCCCTGGTAGAGTCTCGGGAGGCACCAAAATCAAAAGCCTTCTTCCGCAACTCCGAAGAAAGGCTTCACTGAAGACTGCCCCATCTCGACGTCCCTGAACCATCGGATCCTCATGCTGGCAAACAAAAGTGATTCAAGCATGGCTTTGCCCTTAGCCAATCGAATCATCAGAGGATCAATATCCTGTGCAGCACCCAGCCGATGGAAGCCAGGACAATGGTATACATATCACGAATTGAAAATGTGGGCTGAAAATACCCTGTTCATGGGAAGCCCAAGCCGAACAAAAAAAGCAGCAGCCTGCAGTTCGGTACACAAGTAGGAGTAAAGAGCTGGCACCAAAGCAAGCCGCTCTCCAAACGCCATCTGACAAGCCGGAAAGATACAAGTGCGGCCTGATGTGCGTTCCATCTCCTCCAGCAAAAACAGCCTCACATAGCCAATAAGTGAGGTAAACAACAAGATCTCTCCGTAGTGCAATGTCAGAACAAATGGCATCTGTACTTGCGAAGAAACCCCTCAACTCTTCTTGCATGGCTAAAGTCTTCTTCGAACCCGGATCTTGAACCCTGGCTTCCCGGGTCGTGCTATTAGAAGATTCCCTACTGCCAAAGAAGTTGGGGAACGAAAAGCCATAACTCTTCCAACTGCTCGATCTAACTTTCGAGCCCTCCTTCTCCTTCAAAAAATCGTAGAAGGCGACAAGCTGAAAGTACAAAAGCCTGAACTCCTCTGACTGCTCCTCAAGGACGTTGTTGACCGGCATGAACTCTTCATAGAGGTTGCCAAGGAAAGGCAATCCAGTAATGGCACTCAACTCCTTCAAAGAAAAATCAATCTCACCATTCGTGACAAAGAAGATATTGGTTTATGGAAGGAATGACTCCAACATAGCCATGAAGGCCTCGTCGGAAAAGATCACGGTCTCCCTAAAGGCACAGACCGCATCAAAAATCCCAGGCTTCATTCAAAACGGCGCTACCAATCAGCAGGACGCGATCAGTCCACGACTTCCATTCAGAGTCAGCACTGAAACGGCTACGAAGTTGAAAAGGCTTCACCCTAATTGCTACCGTCACCGCTGAAAGCACCAAGGCCCACCGGTCCCAAATTGACCGACGAATAATCAGAGCCCTGGTAGCCGCTGGCCGGCATCAACATGTCCATGTCGGCAGGCAACTTCTTCATATATCCAGGAGGACCGCCAACAAAAGCCTCGATCTTGATCACATTTGTCATTTTCACCCAACTTGGAGGATCTTCCCTCTTAGAGCATGTGGGAGAAAGGCTCATGATCGAGATAATACGATCAAACGTCGATCGGGTAACAACGGTTCTCTTCTCCCCATCAGTTGTGTAAGAGAACTGAAAACATCTCCTCTGATATGTCACGTCGTCAGGGACTGCATCACCAAAGAAGAAGGTAGGCTTGGGCAAAACCCTCTGATCGTCCATCACCCAAGGACGGCCGCTTACCATGATCTTGTAAAATTCCTCTCCCTTGAGAGCAATCAGTCGCTGCCTCATCTTGTCTCTGTTGAAGGAGTCGCACTCTTTAAGGTTTCTCGCAATTTACTAGACCTTCTCCCAGGCCTGCTGAACGGCCGGATTGGAAGATCAAGCAGATCAACGAGGTACGCTTGTAGCAAGCTCTTTACCCTTATTTGTTCTGGAGGAACCACCTGCAAAGCTTGGAAAAGAAAACGATCAATCATCAAAATTACAGGATTTTGCTAAAAGAAAATCTAGCGAAGTTTTGGAATGATTCTGGGGCAATTCCAAAGAAAAAGAAAATATCCCGAAAGAAATAGAAAGCTTGAAGATGGGCTCAACATCGCTGCGAGCTCCGAAACTCCAAACTTTCGAAACCTCAAATTCTCGGCAAAATCAGGAAGGGCTCCACATCACTGCAAACTCCAAATTCCCAAATTTGTAAAAACTTTCAGGTATGCTATCACATCATGCTACCAATTCAATTTACAAAAATACATGCATGAATATCTTGGTTTGGCAAAAAAAAAAAAAGGCATTATCATGATGAGCAAAAAAAAAAAGAAGAAACTTTCTCAAAAAAAAAAAGGAGAAAGAAATGAACCAAAAAAAAAAAGCAAAAACAAAAGAAAATAGAGAAGGGCTGGCCCACAAGGCTGTGGCCCACAAGCCATGTGGCCATATGGCCAGATCAGTACGGATCTGTCCGTACGGCCCACAAAAAAAAACGTGCAAAAAAAAAAGAAAGAAAAAGCACGAGAAAAAAAAAGAAAAACACGTGTAAAAAGAAAAGAAAGCACGTGGAAAAGAAAAGAAAGAAACAAAAGAAAAATATTTTGTTTTTTACCATCCAATTTTCTAGAAAGGAGTTTTCTTGAAAAAGAGAACTTACTTGAAGCCATTGATGAAGAATAAGAAGAAAAAACTTGAAGATTCTTGAAGAACTCTTGGTCTTGAAGCCCTCTTGAGATTTTTGTAAAAGAAAGCAATAAGAGCAAGAGATCTAACCTCCCCTTGCTTTTATATAAGAGAGCAAACCAAAGAAGGAAAAAAGAAAGAGATAAGTGTTACTAATTAGTAACCTTACCAAAAGAAATAAATTAGAAATATTCTTTCCCAAAAGAAAGAAATCTTGTGGGATTATCTCCTCAAAGAAAGCAATGAGAGATTTTCTCCCAAAAGATAGGAGATTTGAGATATTCTCTTCCAAAGAAAGATACTTTGAGATATTTTCTCCCAAAATAAAAGGAACATGAGAGATTCTCTCCAAGTAAGGATATTTTTAGATATTCACTATCCAAACGAGATATTTTTAGATATTCTTTACAGAAATGAAACTGTATGAGATCCAAGCCATCTTCAAAAGCTTAAGGTCTCATGGGTTAGCCCATATGAGTCAGATTTGACCACCTAGGCACTAAAAAAAATGGGCTTTTAGTCAAAGAGAAATCCCTCTTACCAAGAGCATACAAAAATGGTTCCATCCCCTCTTCTGAGTTGATTGGACCATACAAAAAAGAATTACAAGTCCCATGAGCTTCCAAAATTCAAACCATCCAGCCTCATAAAATCTTGAAATTGACATTTCACAGAAACCCAAGCCACACAAATGGACCCAAATAGTCCCAAAGAATGACTAAAAAGTACATCCTGGTCCCCTAACTTGCTACATACAGCTTGTTAGGTCATAAAACCAAAACCAAAAATCAAATCCTGATCCCCTAACTTGCCACATACAGCCTGTTAAGTCACAAGATAAAAACCAAAATCGACCCCCCAACATTCCACATAGAGCTTGTTGGGTCACATGGTCAAAACCAAACCCGACCCCCTAACCGGCCACATACAGCTTGTTAGGTCACAAGGTCAAAAATAAAAATCCAAATCCACATCCCTGATGTCATTTTACAAAACTTTGCCTTGAGATGGTACGTGATTCCTTTCATTACCATACAATTCCCCTGGAAGCTCAAAAGGCTACTCTACCAAAAGAAAAACTGCTCAAAGACTCTTGGTCAAGTCACAAGCTCTCCTTCAGAAATCTCTTCGAGGCACATCGACTACAAGAGTTAAGTAACTCGTCGCTGTACCTCGAGGGAGCATTTGTTGACACCAAAAATGTCACTTTGCCCCTTCAACATCAAGAAAGCTACATGAAGTCGTGGCCTACCACAAATGGACGTTGCTACTTCTCAAAAAAAAAATCTTATCAGAATCAAACAAAAACTGCAAGATCCTTCAAGACAGTCAAAAGAGGAGTACACAAGAAGTTTCGGGCCATTTCAAAATCATTTGGCCTAACTCCGCTTCTCCGATAGCTGAACAAGAGCTCCCGGCGGAGAAAGCATAGGAGACACCAAATCTTCGATCAGAGCCTACGGATAGTCTCAAAATACATCCAAAAGGCTCCACGTCAAGTTCTGAGTCAAACTCGACAACGTTTGACCCTCCATCAACCCTCGAACAGCTAAATCAAGCCTCTCGGCGGCGAAAACCAATAAGGCCATCGCTCATCACAAAGAGCACATGGGCGGCTTCAAGATGCTTACAAAGGGCTACACGCGACATCTTCCTCGTGACAAAATTAAGTCTACTGGCGACAGGACCCCATATGTCTTCAAAACTCAAAGAAAAGCCTACGGTTGGTCTTATTTATTGCTCAGGAGGCTTCACCTCAAATTTCAGGTCATTTTGACATTGTTTGACCCAGTTTCAACTTCTGACGGAAAATCGGCAGCTCTACGCTACAAAGTCATCGGCTTTCCCCGAAAATTGAAAACTTTGCACCCCAAAATGCAAGGATTCTCGTCTAGTTTTCTACAGGGAAAATCAAGCCAATAAATGTGTAAAAACGTCAAGAAAAATACAGGAAAAAAAAGAATTGGAAAAAGCATCGAAACTGCAGCAAAACGAGAACCAAAGGGGGAAAATCCCCCCAGGGTCGCAGCCCGCGACCCTGGCCCAAGGTCGCCGGCGACCATGGAGCCCCGGATCACTGGATTCGCCCTGGAAAGCCCCGTTTTCCGTCGCTTTTCGCGTTTTGAAGTTTCCAACTCCTGTGATTTTCCAAAATTCATACTTTTGAGGCACCAAGTCCATCGACATCCGTCAAAATTACGGGTCCGTCTTCAAGAGTATCAAAATCAATATTGAATCGCCGACTGGTCGACCAAAAAGTGCACTTTCTACCCTATCGATCGAGAAATTGACAGGACAGATGTCATCGGCCTGCTGTTAGCTATCAATGTCTGAAGTTACATGGTCATCTGATGTTGATCAGCATGTAGATCCATCAATGATCATCGCCAAAAGAACTCCAAAAGACGCGGCACAGCCCGCGACTCTTCAACTGCTCGGCGACCACTTAATGCAATTAATTGGCTAGCTTTATTGCAGTTATTAAGTCATTTCTTTGGATGGCCCAATCAGAAGCAAGCAAATGGGAGTTACAAGTCAAGATATTCATGGCATTCAAATCATGAAACTCCTCTATCATGGCGACTAAAGGCGATTTAATGCCCTCAATCTCCACCGGCCAATCAGAAGCTAAGAAAAATGAGTTACAAAATAAAGAAATAAATCTTGTAACTCCTCCCTTTATGTAGCTTTATGACAATTAAGGCTCATAAACTCTCCTAAATAGCTACCTAAAAGCCTATAAATAGGAGAGCACTCCAAGCATTCAAAACAACTTCCAAAAAGATCAGAATCAGATCAGCTTCCAAGCACAGAAAATCCAGAGAAAGAAAGAGAGAAAACTCTACTGAAGTTCTGCACCGGCCACCACTACAAGGTGACAAAAGTCCTTTGGGGGTACCCCTCAATGTTCTTGCCTTCTCCTTCTGCCTCCAATGGCTTAGTCGTGGCTTTTCAACCCGTCTACTTAGCTTTTTATTGGACATAGGACCTTCTCTTGGTCTTTGTCCTCTAAAAATCTGAGGTTATAGCCAAGCCAAGTGAATCAAGAGCATCCTCTGTTCTCATCTGCATGGATGATGGCAAAGTCCACACATGGCTTGCGATCGTCAATCTGAACGAGTCCCCCACAATCTCCTGAGAAGTTAGATCCTTATTTTCTTGCTTTTCATTGTATTTTGTATTTTTATAAAAGAGACAAAAATCACAACTTTTGTCTTTCATTATTGATAAGAATTGTAAATCGGCTATAAAAGCCAAAAATCGGTTATAAACTCCAAAATCGGCTATAAACGCCAAAAATCGGCTATAAATGCCAAAAAATCGCCTTTCACGATAAATCAAGAAAATATCTCTTTTCTTAAATATATGTGCAATGGAAAACTTGAAAGAAGTTGATTTCCTTTATACTTACGAAGGTCGATCTCCGGATCACCACTTGCAATTCCAAGTAAAATAGAAAATCTGGCACACCCACACACAAAAAAATGTTGATACCCGCTTTTGCCATCGATTATGAAAGGGTCATACCCCACGGGCTCCCACGTCTACCGACCTTAGTAGAACAGTGCGCAGATAGCGCGGTCCATCACTCCACTACTGCCATTCTGTCTTCACAAAACTCATCCACATTATCCTCATTGTCCTCATTACCATATTCAGATAATTATGATACAAAGACATCAACTCGATCCAATCCCAATGAAACTGCCAACATAGATAAGCTCAACAAGTCTCTGTCATTGTCAAGCATACACTTTGGGTGCCCAGGCAATTCATATGTGAAATAGACATTGTTGGGCAACAAAGTCTTCCACTTGCGACAAACTTGGTTAACCAAATCATTCATTCTCATACTATCAGTCAAAATAACAACATTGGTGAACATACCAAGCTTGCAAAGAAGCATAATCGGTTTTGCCATTTTAAACACTACATACGAAAAATAAAGATCAAATCAAAACACATAAACATTTGTAGCTGAAATACTTTATTACTTTCACATGAGTCTATATCAGTTTCGTGTCATTTTATCTGTGTTTGATACGAATTTTTTAGATACGAGTTTATCTAACACAGATGGATTTAGCTAATTTTGACATGATTTTATCTGTTTATAAAATCAATTAAACTGGATTTGAAAAAATTTATCTCACTTTCGCATCAATTTATCTAAATTTGATGTTCTTTATCTGTGATTGGTATGAATTCATCAAAGTTTGGAGTGAATTTATCTGACTTTTAGAATGGATTTATATCAGTATGAAATAAATTTATCCGACTTTCGCATCAATTTATCTGAATTTGTTGTTACTTATCTGTGATTGATATGAATTCATCAGAGTTTGAAGTGAATTTATCTCACTTTTAGAATGGATTTGTACGAGTTTGAAATATTATCTCACTTTTGTATCAATTTATCTGAATTTCGTATTCCTTATATGTGAGTGGTATGAATTCATCAGAGTTTGGAGTAAATTTATCTGACTTTTAGAATGGATTTATATAAGTTTGAAATAACATGAATTTATCTACGTTTGATTTCAATCACATCTAGAACAAACTACTGATAATATAAGAAGAATTCATTTCACAAAACAAGATTAAAACATCTTCTTAAACTAAAATAGATCAAAACATTCATCTATACCTCAAGAAAGTAATTCAAATTATCAAATCTGAGTTTGCTTTTATTCAGATCTGAATAGAAATACTGAGAACATAAGAAGCAATGATTTCAGAAAGCAAGCTTAAAAGAAGTAATTAAAATAAAATTCGGATCAAAACATTAATCCTTACCTCAAGAATTTCACTGAAATGATGAATTCTGAGTTTGCTGAATCAGATCTACAAACTCATATTAAGAAGAACTGAGCTCTGTAACAACGTAAGAAGAAGAAGAAGAAAATCAAAATTTGAAATTTGATTCAAAACTAATCTTACGACATTTAAATTCGTCAGTAAGCAGGGAAAGACGATGACGTCGAGCTATAAACTAGGATTAGATATACATGACACCTATGCAAATGATTAGAAGGGCAAATCAGTCATAAAAAAGTATGACATGTCAAGCTAAGGGACCACCGCCCGAATTAATCACATGCGCAAGGGACTTTAGGCCATAAACAGAAACGCACTTTATAACGCAATAATCAGAGACCTCTAGCTAATTTACCCGTTCTTGCTGTGTTATGGAGTCTTTTGACTTTTCCCTGCCATTCCCTGAAGTCGTTTCTTCGTCAAACACTTCAATCAGGCCCCATGATTCTTGAATCTTCCTTGTCATCGTGAAACACTTGGTTTCTGAATCCTCCAATTTCTGTGGCCGGTCGAACTGCCAAAGTCTCCTGGTAACATCGAAGATATCGTTGCTACGAGTGCACAGGAAGGAACGGATCACAGATCTGAGCCTGGGTGACTCTAAAATCTGCAATTGAACTTGGGCCTGTTGTCATGCGCACTGCTTAGTTTCAGGTTCGGTTTACTGTTGTGCTGCTACCTAGCCACTTCTGCTTACTGTTGCAGTTCTAGGCTGGGCTACACTGTTCACAGGTTGGGGTTATGTGGTATATGGCACCAACCCCTCTATAACTCATTACAAAATAATGATCTTGAAATCCACAACAGTTTGAAGCGGTCATCAGATCAATGCTGTAAAAAGGTCCAGTTGTACTACTACTACATGCTTAAATTCAAAGAATATATACTGTTGGTATCCAGTGGGGGCAATTCATCTGTGATAAAATCCAACTACCAATGATGTCCAGAGGAGTTTGCTTTAAAATTTGAGCTTGTGCAGTGCATGCCAAAGGATTGGATTCACTGAATGTGTGCCAAATTCATGCATTGGAAAAATTCCACCATACATATTGGATTGAAGAATACATGATCCAAATATCCCACATAACTACTAACTAACGAGGTGCCAGATTGCATAAATGGGTCTAAACTCTGATAGGTTGAATTAATTTTGAAAGGGCCCACCATAGATGGGGGTTTTCAAGTATACCTTGATCGACTAATCAGATTTTTCTGATCTATGAGAATTTGGGAAATCTCTCATCCCTAGTGAGGCCACACAAATGATCATGAGCTTCACATGTAGGGAACAAGGTTCACAATCACAGCAAACTACAGTGCTACACGTTTTTGAGTGCTTGAACACATTGCAGTTGTTTTGTTGAAATTCGAGTGCCTCTGTTGGACCCAAATATGGATATAGTTATCAGAAATGGTTTTAAAGCATGAATCGGATCCTGTCAATCCTACCCGACTTAGGCCCATCGTTGTCCCAATGCATAAGCACAAAGACTGTTTATCTTTATACTGGTCCCGTGAGTTGCACGTGCTATACCTAACTTGTTAGATTATATGAAATGTGAATATTTTAGGTAGGTGGGTTGGCCAACCTACTATATCCATAAAAACCATCATTGAGAGTATGAACAAAATCTACATGTTGCAACATGTGGGGCCACCATTATCAAATCTTGGCTATAGTGCTCTCAATGCAGGTTTTGAGACCACTGATAATTTGTTTGGTGAGAGAGACTACTAAGATGGTTGGGAAAAAAAAAACCCAATAGTTTATACTATTTTGTGACATATTCACATTTATCAAATTTTTGCACTATTATAGTGTCACATATCTGAAGAGAAACTTTCTTGTCTAGGAGCTGATGAGTATTTTAACTTTCCCACAGAATAGAAAGGTGATTTTGACCCTTTTAATAAACAGTGTTCTTTGTCATTATAAGAATTTTAAGTGGGTTTTTGTTGGTTTTCTTACATAAATGTATAAAAGAAGAGTGCTAAAAATGGGAACAAGAAATGATCCACAAACTGCCATTAGTGGGGAATGTCTTTGCACAAAAATGACTTCTAAGGAAGTGCCTTTTTAAAAATGACTTCAAAGGGTGTGCCTTTTTTGATGTAATTCTAATTGGAACCTTCACTCTTAAGTCTCATTCACATATGGCTCGAGTGACAAATGTTAATATGACAATCTTGTTGGGACAAATTGTCGCCAAATTTTCTTCCAATAGAGGTTAGTTCCAAATAAGATTAAGCATGTGAATTTTAATTTTCCTTTTCCCTTTTAAGCTTCAAACTCACACCCATAACGGCATTGACGCCCCTAGGCAATTGAGGTACAGTCGAGATCCTTGAGGCTGGAGGATGATTCAAAATAATATATTAGAAAACCCCCTTTTTTTATACTATCCACATTTCATAGTGGGATCCACCTGATGACCCATCCGAATGAACCACACACACAAGATACCTTTGAATTATATCAGTCCCATTTTTTACATCCATACAAATGGTTTGTACCGTTGGATCGATGGGTCATTTTTTGAAGGGCTAAAACATGTTGACGGTTGATGAAGGGGTTAAGATAAGTAGATGGAGCCCATAATTTATATACATATAGGCTCTAACTAGATCAAGAGATCTCCACTGGTCCCATCTCCAAGTGGGGTCCCAAGTTGGCCCCACACGGAATAACTACTTTATTAGATCATATCATTTTTTTATGATGTTTTACTTATATATTTTATACATGATCAATTTCATGATGAGTCCAATTCCTATGAAAACAAAATATAAAATTCTATCACATATCAAACTATGGAAATTTTTCTTAAGCTTTTATTCAAACCATCATCAAAGGCGGAACCCCCTTGAATTTTATTTGATACTGTTGTAATAACGAGCCCAATAAACCATGGCTGAGAAAATCAGCTGATACTGAACTGATAATTTGATAATTATCGGTTTAGGTATCGTATTGTCCTAATACCACCAATGTACTTGCGATATGATTTCAAATTATCAGTCCGAACCGATATATCGGCCGAGAAACCCAGTTTCTCGGTCGACGATCCTAAAACCTTTTTTTCCCCATTTTCCTCATCTTTTCCCCATTTCAACTCTTTTCTTCCAAACACTAGCAACCCGTGTTCCTTCTTAACACTTCTATCACCTGTCAAACCATAAAAAAAATACATATTCTTTTGCAAATCTGGTAAGAAGAAGGGCCTGTTTAGATCGTCTTATTTTTTTTACCGTCTTATCTGTCTGAAAAAGGTCTGTGAGTTTAAGAACTTATTAGAGCTGCGAGTTTAAGATTTGATTAGTTGTTCTGTAATAAGATCGTTTGGCAACACACGAACGTTATGAGATCTGAATTAAATAAGACTATTTGGTAATGCATCTTATCCATGTCTTAAGTTAAGGGTAATTTCTGTTATTTTTTAAAAAATGATTTCAAGCCTGAAAAACACCAGTGACACTCCAAATTTGTTTCTTTTTAAACTCGGACAATGCCCAGTACACTCTATACTTTTTGTTAGAAAATATAATTATTATATATTTTTATGTTTTTTTATTTAGTTATATTAATTTAATATTTTATTATATATTGTTTATAATATTATTTTTAATATAATTATATATTTTATAATTAATTTTATTATATTTATTTTTTGATGTTTTTATATGATTATTATTTTATCTTAATTGTAATTTTATGTTTTGTTATTTTTTTTATAATTATGTGTATTAATTTTTTTATTTGTATTAGTTTTATTATGTTTTATATTATTATTTATTTTTCATTAAATAATATGTTATTAATGTTTTATATTAATTATTACTATTTAAGTTTTTATCATATTATTTGTTTATTTTTATTTAATTTAATTGTTTTTTTGTTTATTTTATGTTTTTTATTATTTTATAATTTATAATTGCGTTATGATTGTTTTTAGAGGATTTTACCGGAAAAAACACTTTATCCGGTCATGTTACGCAATCAAACATTTTAGCTAGTGCAGCACCAATTAGAGCAATTGGGTGCAAATTTTTTATTTTTTTTACCAAAGAGCACATCGTCATCGCCGACCTTATTTACACTTGAATAAGGTCGGTGATGACCATATGTATACTTCACTAAGGTCGGCGATGACGCTGCTCGCCAAGTCTATATAATCCGATTTCGAGCCTTTTTCTTCCCACTTCTCCAGAATCGCGAAGAGGGTGTTTCTAAGAGTGTTGTATAGCCGCGAAACTAGAAGAGTAGTGTGTTTTTCCACCATTGATGTCACCATTAATTTTCTATCAATCTCCTGCTGCTGCTATTGTCAAAGTCCACAGAAATGAGGTAATGAAAATCAACTTCTCTTCACAAGATGGAACCCTAGATATCAATCTCCTCTTTCTATTGAGAACTTATAATGCATATACTATTATTTAATGTATGGATACATGTTCTATTTCACTGTATGCTGTTTATTGTCTGTTTCATTGAATATGATATATTTTGCACAGGAGCCCTATTTACTGGTTTACACTCTTCAATGTAATACATAATATTACATTGACTTAAATGTCTACAACGAAAGTACTTTAAACATAATTCATTTCTAATAAGGAGGAAAATGTCAAAGTACTTTATGTTTTTTATGATGTTCTAGTAGCATGTCAGACGTTGAGCATCAAATAATCCTTCACTATGACGGTGAGTTTGAATTTGAGCTCAATCGTCCTCAATACAAGGGAGGAAGGCAGAAGTTGAGATATCTTTCGAGCAATGTCACGTTGAAGGAGCTTTTCAAAATTGCTTTGGAAGCATCGAGTTGGGCAACAACGTCTGATGAGATAACTCTAAAGTATCTTATACACAATGGGAGTTTTTTTTCGTTGATAGATATCGACGATGACAATGATATCAATGGTATGTTAAAATCGTCAAGAGGCGAAGCAAAAGGGATATTATTATTCGTTTCAAGGAGGCAATGCGATGGAAGCACTTTGCAACAAATTCGTGGCAATAGGTATGTTTAGAAGTTAAAACTATATTGCAATATATTCAGCCTGGATCGAAAGTAAATTTTTTTCTCACAACTCTATATTGCAGGTCTGTACAGGATGAAAGAAACGAGATCATTCGAAACGCTCCCAGCACTACACTGTCTGATAAAATTAAAGGGTGTGCTGCCACCGTCACCACCACCTTTTAAAGAAACCCACATGGTCGATATAGAGAAGGATCACGATATCAAATTCCCAACAACATTGTCTTATTCTGCAGACGATGATGAGTCCATGTTCGAAGAAATCAATGTAGATGTGCTTCATGTGAATGGAAGCGAAAGTGTGCACAGTTTTATAGGTGCTCCTACAACGAATGTGGATGCGAATGGAAGTTCAGCAACTGGAGAACTAATTAAATCAGGTGTTGAAAGCTTTTCAAAAGCTCCCCTCGTGGACAGGATGGTCCCTTATAGTGTCGTGCCCGAAGAAGGGACCTGTTCAGGTAGGGAGATGTGGCTAGGTATGGAGTTTCTGATCGTGAAGCTTTTAGAAGAGCTATAGCGAAGTACGCAATATACAATAACTTTACTTTGAAACATGAGAGAACTAACATGAAGATAGTTATAGTGAGTTGTAAAGGAGTCGATTGTCCCTGGCGATTACATGCCTCCATGGTAGATTCTGGTCCACACTTCAAAGTTCGAAAGTTTAGGGGTCGTTTGTCTTTTACGCGTAGGATATGTAAATACAATTTACACATGTAAATGATGAATATTCAAATTTTAAGTATGTAACGTTTACACATGTATTTCTTTTTACAACGTTTGTCTAATAATACTATTTTCGCATCATTTACACATGTGATTCATTTTTCTATGTTTGTTTCAATGATATGTGTATATGTATTAAACGATTTTGTAAATGATACTTATTAATCATTAAATTATATTCTACTATAATGATATGAAAATGAGACAAAAAATGTCTAATTTATATCAAAGTTTTCATTTGCATTTTAGATCCTTAAAAAAGAATATGTCTTTCAACATGAAATAGACTTTTCAAAAATATACATTTCTATCAATGATCACCTTAAAAATAAAATGCATTCCAACATGTTTGGTTAATGAAATATGAGTTTATATTCTAATGATTAATATTAATTTTTTTATTAATTAATATTCAATTTAATATTATCTTAATTCATTATTCAATTTGCATAAAACTTAACCCATGAATCTCACCGGCTTTATGCTAATATTAATCAATTATAAAAAGTTATTAAAATGAGTATTTTGTTTGTTAAGTTCAATCATATTAAAAGTGTCACAAATTTATTATGGTTAGATAAAATCGCATTTATACATGATTTTTGAATGATACCATAATGCTATATAAAATACATTTTTCCTTCTCTCTTACATTCATTTATACATGTTTAAATATTTTTAAAGTAATGCAATAATAAATAATTTTAGAAAACTCATTGATATATTGGAAGAAAACTAAAACAATAGGGTAATTGTTCAAGTTAAAAGTTGATAGAAAAACCATTGAAATATTTATCTTACATACCGTCTCTTAAAATTCTTACTATCAATACTTTTTTTTGTCCTGCAGATTTTGTTCATTAAAATTCATTGGAGCCATTTTCAAGTCTCATTATCATACACGTGAAAAAGAGAAATCTAAAAGGAGAATAGAAGATAGAGAATCAAATTCTGAAATAATAAATCTACAGAGTAAATAGATTTTATAAAGGTTTTTTTTTTATATATATAGCAAGACAAGAGAGAGAAATAGAGAGGTTACCTTCATAAAAGGGAGATGAGATGTAGGGAGGGCTCTCATTCATTGGTTTTATTATTATTTTTTAAATGCGTTGGAGGGGGGTTTCGAACCCAGAACCTCTTTGATGGAAATGCCTCTTTTATTATTATTTTTTTAAATGCGTTAGAGGGGGTTTCGAACCCAAAACCTCTTTGACGGAAACTGCCCAAAACCAAACCGTCCGCCTCCAACGGGTGTTCTTTGAAATCACATATGGTTTGGTATTTTCTTTTTCCTACCTGAACATGTGTTCAAATCCTGGTGTGAAAATGGGCTCATTTTCACATCATTTACACATCTGATTTACACACAAGATGCGTAAACATGTGTAGACAAACATGCCTGATGCGTAAATATTACGCATATTCACCATTTACATATGTAAATGGGTGTAGACAAACGACCCCTTAAGGACAAACATTATTGCTCTAAACCACTTATGGGAACAGCACATCGGCAAGCAATCGCGAAGCTAGTAGCAGAGTTCATTGAAGAGAATGTGCGATGCAATAACGATCTTAGGCCCAATGAGATCATCAATGAATGTCAGATTGAGTTTGGGACCCGCATTACTTACAGGAGAGCCTATATGGCAAAGGAGCTTGCACTTTGCAAAGTGCGTGGATCGTATGAGGAGTCTTTTATGATATTGCCGCTATATTGCAACGAATTACATAGAACCAACCCCGGTTCGTACACTGCGTTGGACATCAGCTCGGACGACCGATTTAGACGCTTCTTTTGGTCGTTTGGTCCATGCTTAAGGTAATTCCAAACCTCTCTAATGCCATTGATAGCAGTGGATGGATCACACCTTCGTGGCAAATACCCAGGAGTGCTAATGGTGGCTGTAACACATGATGCAAATCATCAACTGTTCCCCATTGCATTTGCCTTTGCTGAAGCGAAACGGCGTGATAGTTGGGAGTGGTTTCTTACACACTTGTCCTTGTCGTTGGGTGAACCAGAAAATCTGACAATTGTATCAGACCGTCAGAAAGGTCTGATTCCGGCAGTACAAGCCATGATGTCCAGTGCAAAGCATTGTTTTTGTTGCCATCATATAGCGGAAAACATAAAGGCGGCTTTCAACGACCACGGCATTATAAGAACATTCTGGAGCGCCGCGAGGGCATACCGACCTTGTGAGTACGATGCTTGCATGGACCACATAAAAAGTTTAGATGAGCGTGCATATAATTACATCCATGTGATCGGTTCTCAGTTCTGGGCAACGACATTTGCTCATGGACGCAGGTATGACATGCTTACCAGCAATGCTGCAGAGTTCACAAATAGTCTCCTAAAAGACACCCGAGTGCTCTCGATTACGAAGCAAGTGGAAGAGATACGTGCAAAACTTATGGAATTCTTTCAGAGACGGTCAACTCAAGTACAGAGCATCACTTCACTACTAACTCCGTACGCAGAGAAGTACCTAGCCACAGAGATGGAAGAATCGCGAAGGCTAATGGTACGGGTAGCGGCATTGAATGAATATCAAGTGCAATCTTCAGAGTATGTTGATGTAGTTAATCTAGATAGCAGGTCATGCTCGTGCCGAAAATAGGACGTCATTGGGATCCCATGTTGCCATGATGTTGCCG
Source organism: Litsea cubeba (assembly GCA_012931725.1). Taxonomy (NCBI): domain Eukaryota; kingdom Viridiplantae; phylum Streptophyta; class Magnoliopsida; order Laurales; family Lauraceae; genus Litsea; species Litsea cubeba. The sequence goes on from CM022953.1 coordinate 28,746,746, forward strand.
CCATGAACGCGCGGAATATGAATCCATATGAGTTTTACGAGCACTGGTACCTTACAAGTACGTATCAGAAGACGTACAGAGATGTCATTCACGCCACCCGTGATAGAAAGCAATGGGAACATGTTTTAAACCACCAGGAGAGTCCTTCCACCATTGGCTAGCAAGCAACCGGGTCGACCAAAGAAGAACAGGACCCGAGTTGAAGATAGAAATCGCAAGCGACGAGTGGTAACTTGTTTGTCATGTAGAGAGAGGGGTCACAACCGTGGGAGCTACAAAAATCCACCACTTACACAATGACGTTGATCGATTTGATGTTTTGGGATTGCTCATGTAATATTTTTTAGTTTTCTATTTTTTTTAGAGAGTTTTTCTTGTTTGAATGTTTATGGGAACTTTATTAAAATGGCCGTGATGGTTTTTGCTGCATTTTTGGATGTTTATAAAGTACCATTATTTTTTTGAAAAGATGCGATCTATTTGTATAAGTTATTATTTTTTCGAAAGAGTTGTTGTGGAACCCAATATTTTATCATGGAAGATATGTAATGCATGTACGCGATGTAAAGGCTATGGATGGAATTTTAGCCATGCAGCTCGTGGTACTCATTACAGGGTCGGTGATGACCTTAGCTTTGTAAATTAAGGTCATCACCGACGCAGAAGTCATTTATTATAAGCAAAAGTTGTAACTTTTTTCAAGCAAAATTCAGATTCTGCGTCGGTGATGACCTTATCTTTATAAAATAAGGTCATCACCGACGCAGAAGTACCTTATTTTAACCAAAAATTGTAACTTTTTTAAGGGAAAACCGGATACAGCGTCGGTGATGACCTTAGATTTGTGAATTAAGGTCATCACCGACGTAGAGGTCTCTTATTTTCAACAAAAAGTTGTAACTTTTTCAGGCTGTTTTTGGTAAAATTTCTAAGTGACGTCGGTGATGACCTTAGCTTTGTAAAATAAGGTCATTACCGACGCAGAAGTACTTTATTAATATCAAAAGTTATAACTTTTTCAGGCAATTCTTGCTAAAATTTCTAAGTGACGTCGGTGATGACCTTAGCTTCGTAAAATAAGGTCATCACCGACGCAGAAGTAACCAAAAGTTGTAACTTTTTTCAAGCGAAACTCGGATACAGTGTCGGTGATGACCTTAGCTTTGTGAATTAAGTCATCATCGACGCAGAGGTCTCTTATTTTTAACCATTAAATGTAACTTTTTTAGGCTATTTTTGGTAAAATCTCTAAGTGACGTCGGTGATGACCTTAGCTTTGTAAAATAAGGTCATCACCGAAAGGGAAATCGGATACAGCGTCGGTGATGACCTTAGCTTTGTAAATTAAGGTCATCTCCGACGCAGAGGTCTATTATTTTTAAACAAAAGTTGTAACTTTTTTTGGCGAAATCGAATACAGCGTCGGTGATGACCTTATTTAAAGAAAAAGAGGTCATCACCGACGCAGATATAATGTTTTGTCACAAAAAGTTGTAACTTTTTCATGCTTTGTCAAGTATTTTTACTGCTAGAGCGTCGGTGATGATCTTATTTTAAAAGTAAAAAAATAAGAAGTGCTGGTATGACAAGTTGAACAAAAATACAACTATGTGCGAAATAAGAATAAAATCATGGTGGACAACATTCAATGACAAATATATGCATTCAATTGACATTCACTCAACATCCTATATACAATTACATCCCATATACAGACAACAACTATTTCCATCATGTAAAACCCACAAACAAACCACGGTAATTCATTAGTTTACAATTTACATTACAACGCATTTGGAAGAATGTTAAAAACCCAGGAAATGTTTACTGCAAATCAGGGGGCAAGACAGGTAATGGAGGGAGGTTAAGCCTTGAAGCATTTCGAATCCAATTATTCTCAAAAATGTCGATGACAATTCTACGTCGGAAATAAGGGATGTCTGCCTGGGAAAACTAGATGGGACGACGATATACGCAATGCTCTGCAAATGCACAGGCGAATATCCCGCAGTCATTTCCATTGTCTTGAAATGGGATATCCGTCTTAGTTGTCATCGTCCACAGCATAGGGGCCGACCACCCGTGATCCATGAATCTCTGTTGAAGCCACAATACCTATCCATGACATAGTGAAAATGAATGATACTTCAATTTTCAAATCCTATTTACTATCCGAACATTATCCTGACAAGAAAAGAGCAATTATGTACTTACAAATCTTTCACAGGTTTTATGGCCCCAAATCTCTCCCTTTGAACTATTATAGTATTCCCAGTGATGCTCATCGACATATCCTACGAGTAAGGACCAATAGTTGTGAGCGTGAATTACATAGGCCAAAGTCTTGCACTCAGCCGCGTCCATTATTCGTTCTCCCTTTGGCCCGAAAGCCATGTCATCTCCTGTCTTTAGAATCTTTTCCCAGTAACTCTGCAAGACAAGCATCACATACATCAAACAAGTAGGATATTTAACCTATTGAGGCCCTAGTTAAAGTGATTTTTTATTGCACTTACGTATATACTAGGGTCAGCGAAGTATGCATCCTTGCACCTTTCCCGTATGACTTCAAACCAAAAATATATGATAGTCGAGTCCATCCAAGTGCCATCTTCCAATAAATCTCTGAGGGACTTAGAATTGACGCACGAGATTATCATATCCAACTCATCTTTCCTGTCAATGCAATGAGTATTGTGGTGTTGAATTAGTAAAATATCAAACAAAGAGAGAATTACTACGGAAGTGTTTTCAACAATTGTAGTTACCTATGCGTGTAATATTTGTAAAAATCAATTAAAATTTCCTTCTCCACATCAGTCAGAATGTAACCCGAGTGGGGTAATGGATGTTGATAATCAAGAAACCTATCCGGGATCTTCCTCAGCCTCGGTATGTGCTTGCACCTCCATATCAATGAATCAATTGTAGCCCATGCAACGGATACAACGATTGCCTGGAAAGTGACATTCGGAGGTGTTTTATGTCTTTCAGGACTGGGCGAGACAGAGATAAGATCCTCGATAGGGATGTCATCATCTTCACCGAAGGCCGCGTCTAGATTGGGGGCATGAACTTCTTCTTTTTCGTCCTCATCCAAAGTGTGAGAGGTTGATGCATGGCCTTGGGAGTACTCTATTGCTAAGGGAGACTCGAGATTAAATCGAGGCATCTTTGCGGTGCTTTTTGAGTACTTCCCCTTAATCCTTGCACGCTTAGGCGTTCTGACGGTCTGCAAAATGAAGCATAGCAAGGGTGAGGAAAGCAAGGCAATATAATTCATCAATTTGTAAAAAGTTATGCTAGATGTTATTAAAATCCTTACGAGAGTTTCATCATCTCCAAAAGATGCTAAAGTAGTACACGTCTCGACGTAGTCCCAAATTTGGACCTAAATCTCTCGACCTTTTTCTTAATCGAACTTTTGAAGGAGAGAATGTCAACATTTGCAGAGAGGGAACGATCGCATGACCGAAGGATGTGGTCGAGGAAGAGAGAGACCTGCATTAAGACATATTGAAACAATCCCATTAGACAATATATTAACTAAATAAATGTGAAGCAAACTAAGGGATACAAAGAGTGTTAATGTCATACCCGAGTCTGTGGGATGGTAGGAGCTTGGGCATCGGGCTGTGGGGGAGGATTCCTTTGTGGCCCGTCACGTGGTCTGACACGGCCAATATGCATGATGGTATTCGCTTCATACCATCTCATGTATTCTTCTTCATCCTCCCAATCTTTTGTTTTTCCTTTTCTCTTCATCACATTGTTTACCCGAGCCTCCCATGACTTGACCTCCTCATCATGCACCAGACTCCAATCTATCACAGATCTCCCCTTATTTTCTTTCCGCACGAAGGGTCTAACGAAACGTGGAGGCATCGTCTGTCTCAGCCCAAACTACCTCATGACCCTATGGATAGGGTGACGCTCCAACACCCAATATGATATAAGGGGAGAATCTGTTCTGAAGAGTGCTCTCTCAGCCTTCGACACATTGTTTAGAAATTCCTTACCGTACTTTTTGTACGGTTGCCATTTGAACTGTGCATGAAGCATTGGGTAAGTTAGAACTAATAAAGTAAGTATGAAAGTTATGGAAAATTGAAATGCATTCTTTGTACCTCTTTGGACGTGACGTAATTGAGTTGCTTTCGCACTTCTCTCACTGTCGTAAGATGGGTCAGACCCTCAAGTCGGTTAGCCCATGTCACCATTATGGGAAACCTTATGTCGTGATTTTGGCGCATATTTGGACTAAAACCTCGACCAATCTTCATTCTGGTGTACGCCCAGATCTGTTAAAAGAGAGGGAATCATTAGAATATTAGCATATAAATAGTACAAGCAATAAGATATAAATAATCGAAGCTCACCTGAAGACTCATCAGTAGGGTCTGGCGTCTCACGTTTCTTCACCCCTTCCCACTGTACGCCCTTGTTTAGCATTCTATAAAGGTTCGCTAAACACGCGGAGGCCCATGAGTAGGGCCTAAACTCTCTAAACAACTCTAGAATATAAAAGGGGCCTCGTGCCCCTGAAGAATTACACAAAATCTGTCCAGCCACCAAAAAAAAAAATAGGCACGAGTTCTACACTTATCATCAGCCTCTGATGTCGTCGTCTTCTTTGCCCCTCCTTTGCCTTTTTTTTTCTTTTCCTTATTCGGGATCTCTTTCTCTCTCAACTGCTCCGGTGTGGGACAAAATACTCGTTCCAGCCACGTGAACTTGAGGGAGATCCCATTGTAATCTTGTTTATTTATGGGAACCTTACCAAGGAGCTCCCGACAGAGATCTGCAATCTCGTAATGAGTGTATGTTCGGCCCGTCATGGGCGGACCATCAATAGGTAGGCCGTAGATGTACGCTACGTCCTCCAAAGTGATTGTCGCCTCGCCGGATGGGAAATGAAATGTGTTCGTCTCCGGCCTCCATCGCTCAATGAGCCCCATGATCAATGCATGGTCAATCCTCATCCATCTCATTTGAGCAAGATGGTATAGCCTGGCCTCCCGCACCCACTCCATCTGTCTCTCGTTCAAGTCCCACTTCCCATAATCAGGGTTCGTGGGAAAGCATCTGTATGTGCCAAACTCCTGCAAAAAAAATATATAGTTTCAATAACGTTAGCCATAGATCATTAAGGAAATTCAATTGAAAATAGGTTTTGCGGAAGAGAGTATACCAAACCTTGTTCAATAGCGGCGGAGATGTGATGCTCTTGGTCGCACAATAAAATGTCTGGCTGTGGGTTTGAGCTACTAGCCTCATTTGAGGTAGTAGCCTCGCTGTGGGGCACTTCAACATTGCTTGTCTTCTCTTTAGACATCTATGTACATCCAAAATAGACATGATAGCATTGAATGTTATCAAGGCAAGCATAAATACACTATGAAAGCCGAATATCCAAAATCGACCACACAATACTCTCCCCTATAATGGTAAATGAAAAAACATATATCGCTGTAGTAATTTAAACCCTAATAAAATCAATCAATAATTTTGAATGAGTTTGAATGGTTTGGCATTCAATCATATGGCATAACTCAACATGCATGATATTCACATTAACTAAGCAGCCAAAACAAACAAATAATACACCATCAGAAGTTTATGGGTTGTTTGAATGAACCATGAAATACAGCCGATTACAAGTTTTTCGCAAAACAGATTGTTACCATCTGTTGCTGGTATGTGTCCGGAGCAGCATAAAAATTGGACACCACATAAAGGGAAAACTTCTGTTCTTGATTTCTTAGCAGAAACTCTGGAATGTAGTATCATCCGTTCACCATCACAAATCCCAAGCTAAAGTGATAGCCAACCATTCTACCAGTGTTTTCCAACTAAATTGTAGTTTTGGCACATCCAAATGCATCCTCTGTAGAATAATTCTTAGAGGCTTAGATAAGTATAAAATGACTGATTTGGTTGTCCAAAGAACTAACAATGTAGTTCCTTAATGATCTCTGCATGAAACAATCCTTAGTGGTGCAATGTTGATTATTTAAGATTATAGAGTAAATTTGTGCATATATGTAGGCATTTGGCTACACTTGTTTGGGAGTGTGCAGACAATATAGTCCTACACTTGTTTTGGGTACACTTTGTCAGCTTTAGGGATTTAGACCTACAAGGTGATGTGCGATTTACACATGCTATGTCCAGGGTACTTCCAAGTTCGTAAAATCAAATTCAAGAAATAGAATGAACAACCCATTCACATTGTCAAAATGAAGAAACACAAAAAGGAACGAATGAACCACTACTGCCATTTGACCGCATACAACATCCTCAAGTTTGGAAAACAAAAATAACTCACTCAAACCTTTCTGCTAGTATTAAAACAAAACCCAATCATCCATCCTCCTTCTCAACCGAAAAAACCCAAAATTTGAAATATACAAACCCTAATCAATGCAAACAACAAATGTACGAATCAAATACAACGTTGAAGATAACAAACCATGCAGTTAGATATCATATGCGGGAAGGTGGGAAAACAAAAGGAAGTGAAAATACAAAAAATTTGACAAGGATTCAAGGATTCCAAACCTCTGGAGTGTCGGTTTCAATCACAGTTGATTGAAAAAACGATGAGATTATGAGCAGATGTTGAGAAATTCAGTTACAACGCTGGTGGTTGTGAATAGATGGAAGCAACTGCTCTTCGCCCTCTTCCTAGGTCAGTCTCGACGCAATGGTGGAAGGGAGAAAAGAATAATGAGCGAAACAGATATTCTAGCCTTAAAAAAGGATCGCGAACAGCGTCATCGCCGACCTTATTCAAGTATAAATAAGGTCGGCGCCGACTATGTGCTCTTTATGTAAAATAAAATTCAAGTATACATAAGGTCATCGCCGATCTTATTCAAGTGTAAATAAGGTCGACGATGACGATGTGCTCTTTTGGTAAAAAAAAAATGAAATTTACACCCAATTGCGCTAATTGGTGCTGCACACGCTAAAATGTTTGATTGCGTAACATGACCGGATAAAGTGTTTTTTCCGGTAAAATCCTCTTGTTTTTATCATAATGATAAATTTTATTATCATAGATTATTTTTTATTTTTTATTTTTTATATATATTTTTTAATTGTATTTTTATTTTTGTTTCATTTATATTTTTTAATTTATTAATTGTTACATAGTTGTAATTGTGTTAATATATTATTTTTATTTATTCATTTATATATATATTTATTAAATTATATTATGAATTTTTTTTCAATTAATAGTCGTTGAATATTATATTGTTTTTGTTATATGTTCATTTTATTTTTTATCGATATAATATTACTTATTGAATTTGTTAATTAATAAGTGTTAGTATTATGTTTTTAATCATTTTTTTAATGTTATATGTATATTATATTATGATAAAGTGTTTGTATGAAATTTATTTTTATTATATGTTTAATTAAATTTTGTTTTATAATTATTTTTTTATTTTATGATTATAATTATTTGAGGGCTGCAATCGTTGAATTTGTGAGGGTTATTACGGGAATCTTAAAAATTTTGAACTGTTCTTACCGCTTAGATGTGTTGGGGTCTTAAATCCAGGAACTGGGATTTCGAGCTCCTAGAATTAAGATAAATCTCGTCTTAAATAACAAGTCGTCTTACCCGCTTAAAATATGTTGTTAATAGCGCACCAAACAATCTAATTTATTTTTTTTGTCTTAACGCTTAAGACACAAGACCATTAAGACCCAAACTTAAGGACGATCCAAACAATTACCGAAATCACATACAACTCCGACCATAGTTAGTGATTTGTATTTTTTTTTTATTTATAATAAACTTACAAGTGATGATTGCATGCGCCCCCCCCCCCCCCCCCCCCCCCCCCCCCCCCCCCCCCCCCCCCCAATTCTTTTTTTGTTGTTGTGGATATATTTCATTCTCTTAGATCTACACATTTTGATGCTAGACCTATAAATTAATTGAGGGTTTTAGAATTTTTTTTTTTTGAGATTTTCTACTTTTTTGCAAATTAATTATTTGTAGTGCATGTATGATATGTTTATGGCATATTAGTTTTGTGTAGATGATAGATCTATTTATTAGAATCTAGATCAAAGAATTTTTACTTTGATATTTGGGAGTTTTTCTTTAAATATTAAGAACCTTTTCTAATGTAATATATTATCTTGATGCTCTTAATATTAGGGTTTTTTTTTTTAAATATCTAAGAATTTTTTCTTTGTGATTTATCTAATTATTATAATGTAATATGTTATCTTAATTCTCTTGAGTTTCATAACTTGCTTGATAATTGAGTGATGACTAATAACTGGTGGGGGTTATAACACACTTACTATGTACAAACAAGCTTTTATTTTCTTAAATCTCACACTAATAGATGGCTCATAAGTCATGATTATGGTTTTATTTTATAGAATTTGTGATATTCTAACTTATTTTGGTATATACATCTAAATTTGTTTAATTGTAAACAAAGTTTATACAATTTCGTATAAGACATGTTACATGATGTCATGACTTAACATGGCCGATAATTTGATTTATAGTTGTTACAAATGAAAAAAAAATGTTTTTTCAGTATTTTCTATTATTCTCGATTCTTTAATTTTTTTTTTAATTTCAACTAAAATAATTTATATCAGGTGACAAATAGTGAATCATGATCGATATCGATACCATATCGATTTTTAGGTCCGAACAATACCGCGATCGATACCACAATTTTAGACCATACAATAGACCCAACACAGGAGTGCAGGATAAAATCGTCCGCTGGACGATATTCAAAACAGTTTTAGGGCCAGACCTGAATTGACTCATTTCACTCACACAGAAAAAGCCATGAGTGCTCATTGTATGCCATTTGGCACCGACTCATTCCGGATTAGTAAATTATAAGATCTTGTTAATTGGTCAACATCCATAGAAGACTAGTGATTGCCCGTACCTGAAGGCACAGCGCACCATGTTCTGAGCACAACTAAATCTAATTACTCTTCTTTTGACCACCTAACAACTAACCTGAAATTTGGCACCCTATGAGGGGTAATTCGGTCCACCCTATTTAATGATGTCCTGATTAGGTCCTGAGTCAAAAATCACATATTATTCCTGGACCTCTAATTGCCCTAGGAATTGGCTCATTGCAATATGTTCGTCGAGGGCTTTCCGTCCATATATAGAACTTCGAGATCCGACGGGCGGATCAAAAATCATAATAGCAGGTCCTGCACCCTAGGGTGCCCACCTGAAAAATCACCTATCACTTCTAGACCTCTGATCGCCTCGAAAGTTGACTCATCACGATTTACTCATCGAGTGCTTTCCATCCATATATAGAACTTTGAAATCCGACGGGCGGATCAAAATCTACGAAACCTGGGTCTCAGTGATTATTGCCCAGACTGGACCCCACTGCAGTCCACCTTTTGGGTCCCAAACCTCTGATCCAGACCCTGATTGGGCCCTTAACTAAACCCGTCAGACCTGACCTAATCCAACCCATCAAACTCTAACCCAAATCAATCTGAACCCAAATCCAACCCAAACCCATCTAACCTGTACCTAACCCCAGACCTGACCCAGACTCCTTGATCCGTCGCCTGGATAAGGGAGAAAAAGTCCAGGGTTCTGGGGAAGTAGTGTCCCAGATCTCTGGACTTTCAAACCCCCTTAAACCCCTCAACCCCTTTCCTCTTAATCTCAGCCCTAGAATTTATGTACATAAATCCAAGGGTCCAAAATATGGGGAATTCAAAAACTGAGCTCCCATACAAAAGAAGTTTTGTTTTCCTTTTGACACCTTTTTGATCAATGGCAGAACAAAAAGAAAGTAAACACTCTTGCTTTTCTTTTAAATGAAGAATGGATGACAATACCCGTAAATAACTCAAACTTGCTGCCCATTTTTGCGCCATACAAATCAAGATGTGAACGTGCTTTAATAGGGATGGCAAAAACTTATAAATTTCTCCAACTTTTAGCCCCTTCTTTCATTCCCCTCTTAAATCCATGGGTCCAAAATATCCCTAGGATTTATGTACATAAATCCAAGGGTCCAAAATATGGGAAATTCAAAAACTGAGCTCCCTTATTATATAGATAATTTAGAAACTACATTATTTGTACGTGTCGGATTTCTATAGGACTAGTAGTCAACTACCCTTACCTACAAACCCGATACTTTCTCGCACGAATTTTTGCAGTTTGCTCGGGCTTCCCTCTGTACATCTTTGATTGTATGAAATTGGAAACTTCAATGTCACTCATTGAGCCATCATTGGGATATTTTCTACTAGTAAACACATGATTGGTGTTAAACATAACATTGAGATTAACTACAAGTTAATCTTGTGATATGGGATTATAACTTGCAATGACACTAGGGTTGTAAACGGGTCGGTTCCAGACCAGGCCCATTGTGGACCCGGAACTGAAACCGTTAAGGAGAAGGTGGAACCGGATCCGAACTCGGAACCGTTTTGGAACCGGTTTCTTGGCTCCGGAACCAGAACCAAAACCATATATGGGACGTGTCTGGATCCGAATTCGAGTTTAGGTAGAGAATGATATTAAAAAAATATAGTTTTTAGGAAATATTTTCTAAAATTGAGGTAATATGTCGGGTCTCGGATCCAAGGGTCCGAACTAAGGTGGAATCGGACTCGGACTCATTTACTTATCGGGGCCTAAATAAGGACCCAGCCCGGTTTTTAACGGGTTGGAACCTCTAGATAATCGGAGAATCAGGGACCTATTTACATTTCTAAATGACACCTAGTTCATGTTGGGATTTTACTTTGCACTGACAAACTCATCGAGATAACTGGCATTGGTTGGTCAGATTTGGCAATAAAGTTTTTGTTTATCTAATTCTCTATCATTAATATGTACTTTATCCACACTATTCATAATTTTTAGATTCAATATCATTAATAAACATCTAAGGTAGCTATAAAATGAAACAGGTTGATCAAGATCTAAATCCACTTTGAACTCAACTCGAGTAACAACATATAGTTTCATCCCTGCTCCAAGCGCTTTCTCACGGAAAACTTAAGGTTTTTTTTATTTATTTTTTTTAACTTAAGTTAAGTTATAGAGGATTTTACCAGAAAAAAATACTTAATTCGGACGTCTTGCGCAATCAAACACTTTAGCAAATGGGGCACCAATTAGAGCAATTGGGCACGATTTTCATTTTTTTTTACCAAAAGAGTACATCGTAGGCACCGACCTTATTTACACTTGAATAAGGTCAGCGATGACGTAGTCCGCCAAGCCTATACAATCCGATTTCGAGCTTTTTTCTTCCCACTTCTCCAAAATCGCAAAGAGGGAGTTTCTAAGAGTATTGTTTAGCCGCGAAACTGGATGACTAGTGTGTTTTTCCACCATTGATGTCACCATTAATTTTCTGGCATGAACTTCATTTTTTTCCTCCTCATCCAAAGTGCGAGAGGTTGATGCCTTTTCTTGGGAGTCCTCTATCATTAAGGGAGCGTCGATACTAAATCGAGGCTTCTTTGCGGGGCTTTTTGAGGACTTCCCCTTAATCCTTTCACGCTTAGGCGTTCTGACGGTCTGCAAAATGAAGCATAGTAAGGGTGAGGAAATAAAGGCAAAATATCATTCATCAATTCGCAAAAAGTTATGCTAGATTTTATTAAAATCCTTACGAGAGTGTCATCATCTTCTGAAGAAGCTGAAGTACTACATGTCTCGACGTAGTCCTGAAACGTAGTCCCAAATCTGGACCTAAATCTCTCGACCTTTTTCTCAATCGAACTTATGAAGGAGAGAAGGTCCACATTTGCAGCGATGGCACGTTCGCATGACCGAAGGACGTGGTCGAGGAAGAGAGAGACCTACATTTCGACATATTGAAACAATCCCATTAGAAAATATATTAACTAAATAAATGTGAAGCAAAGTAAGGAATGCAAAGGGTGTGAATGTCATACCCGAGTCTGTGGGACGGTAGGAGCTTGGGTATCAGGTTGTGGGGGAGGACTCCTTTGTGGCTCGTCGCGTGGCCTGACATGGCCAATACGCATGATGGTATTCGCTTCATACCATCTCATGTATTCTTCTTCATCCTCCCCGCCTTTTTTTTTTCTTTTTTCTTGATCACATTGTTTGCCCGAGCTTCCCATAACTTCACCTCCTCCTCATGTACTAGACTCCAATCTATAACAGATCTCCCTTTATTTTCTTTCCGCACGATGGGCCCGACAAACCGTGGAGGCACCATCTGTCTCAGCCCAAACTGCCTCATGACCCTATGGGTAGGGTGACGCTCCAACACCCAATAAGATATTAGGGGAGAGTCTTTTGTGAAGAGTGCTCTCTCAGCCTTCGAGACATGCTTCAAAAAATCATTTCCGTACTTTTTGTACGGCTACCAATCGAACTGCGCATGAAGCATTGGGTAAGTTAGAACTAATAAAGTAAGTATGAAAATTATGAGAAAATTGAGATGCAGTCTTTCTACCTCTTTAGACGTGAGGTAATTGAGTAGCTTTTGCACTTCTCTCACGGTCGTAAAATGGGTCATTCCATCTAGTCGGTTGGCCCATGTAACCATCAGGGGAAACCTTACGTCATGGTTTAAGCGCTGGTTTGGACTAAAACCTCGACCAATCTTTATTCTGGTGTACGCCCAGATCTGTTAAAATAGAGGAATTCATTAGAACATTAACATATAAATAATGAAAGCATTAATATATAAATATATCAAGCTCACCTGAAGAAGCTAGAGGGGGCAGAAAGAGACTTAAGCTTCTTCTCAACAACATCCCCCTCATCGGTAGGGTCGGGTATCTCACGCTTCTTCACCCCTTACCACTGTACACCATTGTTTAGCATTCTATAGAGGTTCGCTAAACACGCAGAGGCCCATGAGTAGGGCGTAAACTCTCTAAACAACTGTAGAATATAAAAGGAGCCTCATGCCCCTGAAGAATTACATAAAATCTGTCCAGCCACCAAAAAAAAAAAAAAAGGTCCGAATTCTACACATATCCTCGGCCTTTGACGTCTTCTTATTAGCCCCTCCTTTGTTTTTTTTTTCTTCTTTCCCTTTTGCTTCGGGCTCTCCTTCTCCCTCAACTCCTCTGGAGTGGGACGGAATACTCATTCCAGCCATGTGAACTTGAGGGAGACCCATTGTAGTCTTGTTTATTTATGGGCACCACACCATGGAGCTCCTGACAGAGATCTGCAATCTCGTAATGGGTTAGGTAGGCCGTAGATGTACGCTACGTCCTCCAATGTGATGGTCGCCTCGCCGGATGGGAGATAAAATGTGTTCGTCTCCGGCCTCCACCGCTCAATGAGTCCCATGATCAATGCATGATCAATCCTCATCCACCTCATCTAAGCAAGATGGTACAGCCCGGCCTCACGCACCCACTGCATCTGTCTCTCGTTCAAGTCCCACTTCCCATAATTAGGGTTCGTGGGAAAGCATCTGTATGTGCCCAACTCCTGCGAGAAAAAATGACAGTTTGAATAACGTTAGCCATAGATCGAAAGGAGGTTCAATTAATAATAGGTTCTGTGGAAGAGAGTATACCAAGCCGCGTTCGATAACGGCGGAGATGTGATCTTCTTGCTCGCATAATAGAACGTCCGGCTGTGCATTTGAGGTACTAGCCTCATTTGAGGTAGTAGCCTCGTTGCGTGGCACTTCGGGGTTGCTTGTATCTGTTTAGACATTTGTGTACATCCAAATTATACATGGTAGCATTGAATGTTATGAAGGCAGGCATGAATAAACTATGAAAGCTGAATATCCAAAACCGACCACACAATACTCTCCCTTATAATGGAAAATGATAACACAGACATCACCATAGTAATTTAAATCCTAATAAAATCAATCAAGAATGTTGAATGAGTTTGAATGAGTTTGAATGGTTTGGCATTCAATCGTATGGCATAAGACAACAGAACCTTGCACTGGTGAATACAATTTGCGAGGCGTAGAAGAACAAGGATATCAAAATGCATGATATTCACATTAACTAAGAAGCCAAAACAAACAAACAATACATTTTCAACAGTTCCAATATTTTGTTCAATTGAAAGTGTGGACTATGGACATAAGTCAATGAATGCCCAACAGAACAAGTAGTTTATGGGGTTGTTTGTTTGTGATTTGGTGCACAAATGTTTATGGTGTTGTTTGGATGAACCCTGAAATGCATCTGATTTCAAGTTTTTCACAAATCATATTGTTACCATTTGTTGCTGGTATGTGTTTGTTGTAGCATAAAAATTGAAAACCACATAAAGGGAAAGGTTTTGTTCTTGATTTCTGAGCAGAAAGTCTGGAATGTAGTATCATCTCTTTACCATCACAAATCCCAAGCTAAAGTGATAGCCATCCATTCTACAATGTTTTCTAACTAAATTGTAGTTTGTGCACATCCAAATGTATCCTATTTGGAATAATTATTAAATGCTTAGCTAAGTATAAAATGTCTGAATTAGTTGTCCAAAGAACTAACAATGTAGTTCCTTAATGATCTCTTTCTAAAACAAGCATTAGTGGTGCAATATTGATTATTTAAGTTCCTAGAGTAAATTTCTGCATATATGTAAGCATTTGGCTACACTTGTTTGGGAGTGTGCAGACAATATAGTAGTCACTTTGACAGCTTTAGGACTTTAGACCTAAGATTAGAAGTCCTACAAGTGTGATGTGCGATTTACACACATTGTGCTATGTCCAGGGTACTTCCAAGTTCGTAAAATCAAATTCAAGAAACACAATGAACCCATTCACATTGTCAAAATGACGAAACACAAAAAGGAATAGATGAACAACTACTACCATTTGACCGCATACAACATCCTCAAGTTTGGAAAATAAAAATAACCTATTCAAACTTTTCTGGATGTGTTAAAACAAACCCCAATCATCCATCGTCCTTCTCAACTGAAAATACCCCAAATTTGAAATCTACAAACCCTAATCAATGCAAACAACAAATGTACAAGTCAAATACAACGTTGAAGATAACAAAACATGCACTTAGATATCATATGCAGGATGGCGGGAAAACAAAAGGAAGTGAAAATACAAAAAAAATTGACAAGGATTCAAAAAAAACAAGAGATCCAAGCCTCTGGAGTGTCGGTCGAAATCACAATCGATTGAAAAAATGATGGGATTATGAGAAGCAGTTGAGGAATTCAGTTACAAGGCTGGTGGTTATGGAAAAATGGAAGCAAACGCTCTTCGTCGCTCGTCCAAGGTCAGTCTCGACGCAATGGAGGAAGAGAGAAGAGAAGAATGAGCGAAAACAGGGATTTCAGCCCTAACATGGGTCGCGGACAGCGTCATCGCCGACCTTATTCAAGTGTAAATAATGTCGACGACGACGATGTGTTCTTTTGGTAAAAAAAAAATGAAAAATCGGGCCAAATTGTTCTAATTGATGCTCCACTTGTTTAAGTGTTTGATTGCGTAAGACGTCCAGATTAAGTGTTTTTTTCGATAAAATCCTCTAAGTTATAAATTTAAAACCCCATTTTTCCTTTCCATGCTTTTTACAGTGAATATGATTGACGGTATTTAGGAATTCTCCTTTTCTTTTCCTTTTCATATTTTTAAAAGTTAGTTGTTGGACTGAGATCTTCTTGAATTAAAGACACCCACCCATTGAATGGGGATGTATATCCAGAGGGATAAGATTTTCTAGGATGATTTTCTATATCTACAATAGACAAAGAAGACTTGTAAACTGGGACAATTAAAAAGCCCAACATAATAATAAGACTTGAGTCACTTGCCCAAGCAGCAACACTGAAAGAATGTGATATAATCCATTAAAGAGGCTATCTGAGAAAGGTTGCATGGGATCATTCATCATTATCAATCCATTTATGGGTGCCACATATCACATGCATTTATTGGGCAGTAATTGGTATTTGGTATCCGTGCATAGATGAAGGCTTTGATTCCTGTGGAGCCCTTTTTTATTTTTTATTTTTTCAATACACGAAGGGAATGGAAATTATCCTAATCCACATACCCAAACAATCATTTGTGTTTTGAAATTAAAGGAAAATTTTTAAATAAGGTCTTATATTTTTATCTTATTTTAAAAAAAAGACACGAGTTTTTAAAAGTTTTTAAATTAGTCCCTCAATTTTTTTGGAAGTTTTCAGTTAAAGACATCTTTTTATTTAAAGCTATTTCCGGACAATGTTTTCCCTAAGGTTTTTTTTTTTTTTTCAAAATACATAAATCACCTTTCATTGAAATAAAGCCCTCATTCACTTTCTCTATAATCTTATCATTTTCTTCTCCGATGTCCTCACGATGATCAATGACAACCAATGACCCCACAATGATCGGCTGCATGTGGTGGCTACCGAAACCATGTCATGGCTTTAAATGAAAGGTAATTTGAATATTTTAAAAAATTAAGAAAAAGAATTATCAGAAAATACCTTTAAATTGACGGATGTTCTTAATTAAAAACTTAGAAACTAATTTGAAAGCTTCTAAAACTTGTGTCATTTTTTAAAATAATGCAAAAACTTAAGACCTTATTTGAATTTCTTTCGAAATCAAACTCAAGATTTTAACGTGAGTTTAAAGGACAGACCTTTTTATGTGGATCTTCAAACTAGAGTCAAAGTTTTTATTAAAGTAATGCTACCTGGACATATTTTTTGGTATAAATCTTGGACAAACCCCTTATCTCTTAAATATCAGACTTTTTATTTTATTATAATTTTAAATCTAACAGGTGTGACTGTCCCCATATTGATATACTTGGGTCGATCAATCCCCAGCCAAAAAAGGTGAGATAGATGCTCATGACCACTTGGCCTAAGGTTTAAGGTAGGATTGATTGGAAGCATTACTAATTTGATAGATATAAAGCACCTTCTTAGAAAATATCAATCTCTCGATAACGATATTTTCACACACGTTACATCTTCTCCGTTCGCTTTCGGAAATCTTCAATCCCGATATTCTCCGTTGGACGCGTCACACGTATCCTTCTCCGTTACACCCGTTCTCCGTTACACCCGTTCTTCTCTTCTTTTCCACATGTGAAATGCAGTTGAAATTCAACTCTCATTTACGCGAAATTTCACTTGCATTTCGTTTCCCTCCCAACGCCTCTTCATTTCTTCTATAAATACCCATCTCCATCTCTTCCTTCAGAGGCCCTTTCTTTTCTTAATTTTCTTGATTTCGCTGCTGTTACAGAAGAAGCATGTGAGTTCATTTCATTTCCTCCTTTGATTGTCTTTTAGGGTTTCAATTCTCTTTTGGATTTTTAGGGTTTTTCTTTCATTTTCTGTGTGTTTTGAAGTGTTCTAGGGTTAGGGTTTATAATTATAAAGATTTGGGTTTTCATTATTTTTGATGAAAATGAGGTGATGGATCGAAACCCTAACTGGAATTTGTTGGATTGCCTGCTTTTTTGAGCTTGATTTCAGCTCGATTTGTGTGGAATTGTTGTGATTTTGATTGGGTTACGGAAGATCAAAGCATTGTTTGTGTGACTTTACATAGAATCATAGCTGTTCGATCTGTGGCCCTTGGATTGCAATGATGAAATGTGGGTTGGATGTGCCTCTAAAGTTCGAATTTTTATTTTTGATATCTTAGAGTTTCTTCAAGTTATCTCTTTCAGAGCATATTTTGTTTAATTTTGGAGGCTACTAAGAAAATGTAGGGGCAAGCAAATTGTTTCTTTTGATGTAGAGAATTCTATATTTGGTGGGTTTATTATCACTTGCTTTTGGTTGATGTTTCATCTTGTTTGTATTTGCTCAAGACAAATTGAAGGTAAAAGGGCTGTTTCTTCCCTTTCTTTTAAACTGTGATCTGTTATAATAGCTCGCCTATACTTTGATAAAATTGAAAAGAAAGGGATCTGATGTTGTTGTTGGAGTTTTCTCTATGGAAATCTTGAGCTTTGGATTGGCCGTCGTATCTTAATTAATATGTTACTATTCTCTGGATTCATTGCCTTATCCGTCAAGAAGAACAAGATAATTAGCTTTGGTCAACGCAATAGGTTTTCTTGTGATTTATGTCCTTTTGAATCTTACTTTCACCATACTCTCTAGTCTACTGGTTCTGTCTGTATGTAAGAGAGGTTGCAAAATGATTGGACTCTCTCTCTCTCTCTCTCTCTCTCTCTCTCTCTCTCTCTCTCTCTCTCTCTCTCTCTCTCTCTCTCTCTCTCTCATTGTGTTTCAATTTAGTGGTTGATACTTTAAAGAACAGGTGTAAGATTTCATTTTGTATCGCGATACTAGATTAGTTGATGATGAATAGAGGGACGCATGTTGTTCATCTGTTATATGTTATTTAAGGATAGGACTAGGAGGTTATTTAATTATCCATTGACACACTTTTAGGACACCCCAAAACATGAGTTCCTAAATCTTTAACCAAAGTACCTTTTGCCATCATTTGACTTTCTCTTCCCTTTTTGAACTGCAGAACGGGAGGCTTTTGTGTGTAAAACTCGTTACAAAAGTCAAGTTTGCTGATCTGTAGAAGCAATGGAGGTATATGGAAAATCAATGATTGCCGAGCCAACAAATGTTATTTATTTGTCGAGTATTCTCAATCGGGATGGACCAATCCCTAGTCACAAATGTGACAGAAGATGTCAAAACGAACGTGTGTGCGGGAACATGTACTTCTGTAAACTAACAGGATTCACACATATCTGTGATAAAAACTGTAACCAGAGAATTCTATATGATAACCATAGTTCTCTTTGCAGAGTTAGTGGGCAGGTTTTCCCCCTTACACCATCGGAAGAGCAAGCGGTGAGAGGAATCCGGAGGAAGCTTGAAGGGGAGAGCACTGACAACTGTGCTTTTAAGCGCAGGCGTGACACCCAGCTGCACCCTTCTCCTTTTGAGAAGTCTTTCTCTGCGGTCACTCCAATATGCAGCCAAGTTGGAGATGGCATGGATATGAGTTAGTGTTAATCGGGTTCCTTTTGTCTTTTTTTCTTTTACCTTTATTTTGTCCTGAGGACAGTGAAGAACTTACGTACTATAGTCTTGGAGAAGGAACCACATGTGGTTTGGGCTGTAGGAACCTTTTAAAACTTATATGAATAAAGCCTCTATATGACTTGATTAATTCTTGGAGTTTTTAACCTGCTCTAGCTTCCATTTTGAAAGGAATCTGGGCTGTTATCAGCTTTCGATTTTCATTTGTGTTATTTTACCCGGCTTATCTTATGACGAGAAAACCTTCTCTGTCCTTTTGTTAGGTGCAATTTCTTCAATCATTTATCTGGAGAAATGTGCAATTGTTTTATCTTTTTAAACTTTTCCTTATCTTGTCACTATTATTGTATTATGCATCTGTGTTGTGCTGTGGTAATATATGCCATTTGTTTGTGTGAAGTCCTATCTAAGGAATGAATTGTTATGTTTTGATGGTGTAACTTTAGTGGTAGCATTTTATCATACATCCTTCAGCGTTGATTGTTGTTTCCATTCAAACATATACTTCGTCCTTGAAATCATAGGATTTGTATATTGTCTCCAGTGTTTTTTAAAGAATTGTGCCTAGACTGTAGGTACTCTGCTTATCACATGAATTGCAGGTTTTTCTAGTTCAAATGAAGGCTTATAATTATGGGTTTTTCTGGTATAAGTCTTTCATTTATGCATATGTTAGGTTGCAGCTCTCCTGGTCCTTTTTTTTTTCTTTGCATACCATTTCCAATTGACACGGGTACCTAAATTTCACATTATTTTGCAGGATCTGCGGCGTGTTCAATTCTGGAGATCTTAAACTATTATTGCAGTTGATTTTAGAATTTGTAGTATTATATATTGTTAACAGGGAAGGTTCTGATTGTTTGTTCTGCTTTTTGCAGGGAGCAATAATCTCTTGCTTTGGGCAATCATGTAGATTGGCATGGAAATAATGCTGAAACTGTTCTTAAAATGACATCTGCCTTACGCGATATGACCCTAGGCAGTATGACCCTGAAAATCACGTATTTTTGTGCTGATACTACAGAACTACCGTTTCTTATACTTCATCTTAAGTGTTCTTAAGCCGTCATTTAAAAGGCAACTGCCTTTCCCCTGATCAGATATCGCCTGGAGTGACCCATGCCCATGAGATGATGATGCATTGACAGACTTGGGTGACTGCTACATTTTAGTATGCTGTATCTTCAATCTGCTTCCACTGGATATGCTATTATATCAAGAGCCTTAGATGTGGAAAATATTGTTGCTGTATACACCTGCGGGAACTGTAACTATATTTTCCACATTACAAGCATGTAAGTGAAAATTTAGAAGGTAGAAACATCTTTGAGCCATGACGAATGTGTATGTTCTACTTAAAAGCACGCCATCATGGGTTCTGTTGTATATAGTTTGTGTGTATGTGTAAATCCATTTTGTAATCCTGTTTCTCAGGGCACTGTATTTATTTATGTTTGTAAGGAGAATCCTGTTAGTGTTGACCCCTGGGTGCAAAAATTATCTTTCAATGTGCTGGGCATGTAGATTTAATATTTCTCTAACCATTAGCATCTGTTTGCATAGAATACATCAGACTTCATGCCATGAGTGGCTCAAAATGAAGATCCAAGGTGAATTTAAAAAAATGACCATCAAATAACACCCTTTTAATGGGAAGTGTATCAAGGGAAGATGGGAAGTATATACTCAGCTACCACCATGGAGTTCAAATCCTAGGAAAAGTCAAGGTCCCATCTACATCGGCACCTTGTAAGTTATAACCTTCACCACTTACCTCATGTCATTCACAATTCACCTCCTTAGTAGTTCTTTGGTAAAGCTCATTTGATCATTAATTTTTATTATTTTGCTATGTATTCTGATGCAAACAAAGTGGCCTTTAGTGTGTAGGGGCATATTCCAAATGCATGCATAGATCATTCCATAATGTGGAGTTTGTGTATGCTAGGCCTATGCTTAAATGATTCATACGCTTTGGGTTCTGTGTTGAAGAATATAGGAAGCATGTACTCAACCTGAATCTGGGCTGGAAATGTCAACCCAACCCTTGAATGTCGGTTCAAGAATTGCTAACCTAGCTGTAGGGGACTCAAAAGGCTCATTATTATTACATTGCTTTTTGGACAATTCGCTACACTTACTGGTCATTATTTTAGGCGGAAGGTGATACAGGGTAGGGGATGTTCTTTTTATCGAAGTAGCCGGCTGTGTCTTACATGTAAATGTTTTGAGTGATAACAGACTTGCATGTAAATACATGTAATGTAGCTATATTTCAAGCGTATTGGATTGTATGTATTTGGAGCTAACATGTAAAATTCATGTCTAAAAAAGCATGTAAAATTAAAAATTCTTTTGCCACTTTTAAGAAACAGACTTGAATAAGAAAATCATACAGGTGACAATATTGTTACCTTTTTTTTTTAAATACCGTCGCTTAAATTCTTTGACTAATTTTCAATCCCTAATTTATAAAATCTATAAATTATTTCTGTCATTTTAGAAATTTCATAAATCTTGACCATTTCGTTTAATTTTATCTGAAATTCATGTTTTCGGCTGAAATTGACCAAAAGTAAAACCGAAAAGTTATGCCAATCATTTCATTTCAGCTTCATAGCTGAAATGAAAACTTTCATCTATTTCGGCCAAAAAGGAACTAAATTGATGTTCTCATCTCCTCTCCAAAGAAGAATCCACCTCAAATCTATGAAAAGCCAAGGAAAGAAACGATAGGAAAAAAAAAGCAGGAGCCCAGTTCCGATCTCTTCACAAAATGCAATATCCAAAAGCATCCTAATCCATCAAACCCCATTCCGCCGATCAAGTGAACCTCAAATGCCCTCGTTTGGACTCCACAAACACCAAAATTTGCCACCACAACAACTACAACCTCGACTCTGCAGACTCTGACGACCCCACGACCACCGGCTCTGATCTGCACTCCATTATCCACCCTCGATCAGAACCGTCAGATGCTCAACGTCACAGGAGCTTTATTTCTCTCCTGTCTTCAAATGGGCACTTCATCAATTTGCTTGAAATCATGAATTCTTACGGCTTCAATGCCCAGAGGTTGCAATTCGGTGAATGCATTCCAAGAGAACCCCAGGGCCCAGTTCTAGTCTCAATCCAAATTCAATGGATAAACCGCCATTGGAGTTTTTAGAGCAGCAGCTTGAAACACACAACATTTCCTGGACTTGCATGTTGACTCGAGGCCAAGCTGTTGGGCGACTCAAGCTGTTGCAATAGCAACATAGGAAAGACGGAGAGGGTTTAAGGATTTAGGGGCAATTTCGTTCAGTTTTTTTTTTTTTTAACATTCAAAAGTTATCGCGTTTTGGAAAAATCTCAAATCTCCATCTTTAATTAGCAATATCATAAATGGACATGTTTCTTTATTAGAATTTTTGTCAGGAATTTTCCATGTTGTCCTCTCTGGACATTTGCAAATGTTGTGTTTCTTCATGAGCATTTCAAAATTTTAACCACTTGAAAAGTCTCAAATGACCTTTGAGATTTTAGGAATTCTAACTCATTTGCATTTTTTGTAGAATTTTTAGATGTTAAAAGTACAAGGGAGCATTTTAGAATCCCACTATGTCTAGAAACTCAGGAATTCTCCAGACGGGCCTTGAATTTTGGCAAGAAAAAAATAAAACAGGCCCTTGGGATCTCTAAAAATTGTGTCGGCTTAGGTTGAGGGTTGTCCTCAACCTACCCCTAACATACGTAGTTCAAGCCCAAGGCAGGTTGAAAGCCATCAAAAGGCCTATACTATTTAGGTTCTTACACTATCCTTGAGGCGAGTGATAGGCGTAGTGCTTCAAGAGGAGAAAAACCAATTTTTTGGGATCTTCTACACTGCCATGGTGCATTGAGTGTCACAATAAGATATTAACCATCCTCCTTTCCACAATTCAAGCTTAGGGCAACAATGCAATGTAATAAGCAACAAGCGGAGTTAAAAATATATACTTTCTAGTCAATTGGCTTGTGGCAAGAGTAAAAATATTTATAAGGTAAAAAAAAAACAAGTCAATATAGAAATGTAGATTTAATAAAGCAACATATTAAAGAAACAACTAATTAAAATAGGCTTATTTATTTGCATGGAATTAGATTATATAGGACGTAATTGATTCAGGTGGTCATGTTTGTTTGTGAGTTGGAATAAATATAAATTCATTTCAAATTAATTAATTTGTTTGCATGAAATTGAAATACATAGGATGTCATTGATTCAAATAAGCTTGTTTCTTCATATGAAATTGCTAAAGTATAAGATTCTAATAGGCCTATTTGTTTGTTGGCATTGAATTAGAATAGATAGAGACTCATTGCCAAATGATTTTGCACCAAATTCAATTCATTTGTAGATGAGGGAAAATTCATGTTAAGACAAAATGCCCATCTTATTTTCTAACCGTGTTAAAAGTTCATAATACTACTAAGGGCATTTGGGATAACATCCTCAAAGACAAAAAAAAAAAAATGTGACCTTTTTCTTCCAAGGAAAATACACGCTTGGTAAAACATTGGAGTGAGGAAAGAGGAAAACAACAGAAAAGGAACGAGGTGATTCTGTGCATCCCATTAACACCCCACCCACCCATTCCACCCAATCTTTTTTTAGGCCCCGTTTGACAACAGTCCATGCTAAGAGAGAAATCCTTGGTTGAGAGGATTCTCTCCATCTCCAAAGAATCAGGTATAATTCCTGATAAATAGTTCCATGTTTGGACTGTTTTGGCACCAGTATGCATTTTCTTTGAACATTAATGACGTTTTGGCACATATCTCGAGATATAAGATGAATCAATGGCTGAAATTTGATCACCTTGCCATGCCTGACTTCCCGAAATAATGAACGGTTCCGATCTTGATTGTGGACCCTACAAAAACCAAAAAACTGAAAAAAGGGACTGTTTTGGCACCCGATATGCATTTTCTTTGAACATTAATGATGTTTTGGCACATATCTCGAGATATAAGATGAATCAACGGCTAAAATTTGATCATGTTGCCGTGCCCGACCTTCCCGAAATAATGAACAGTTCTGATCTTGATTGTGGACCACACAGAAACCAAAAAACTGAAAAAAAAGGGACTTATTTAGCACAGGTATACATTTACTGTGAACAGTAATGACGTTTTGGCACATATCTCAAGTTATATGATGAATTAACGGCTGATATTTGGTGAGGTGGCCTTTTTGGAGTTTTTAAAGGTGACTAACGGTTTGGATCTTGATTAGGGAATCTAAAAGGTACATTCCCAAAGCAAAAACTTATTAGGGCCACATTACCGCCACTTTCCTTTACCGTCACCGTCCATGACTTTCTTCAAAATATCTCATGATCTAAGATGAATCAACGGCTAACATTTGAGGACATAACCGTTATGGATCTTCTTAACACAATCATCGGTTCAGATCTTGATTGTGGGGCCCATAAAAATAAAAAAAAATGCAAAAACCGAACTGCTTAATATTAACGTCCAGATGCTACTGTAGCTCCGCATTTCTATCTTTCCATTGATTCTACGCATCCAAAGGAGGGAGGTTCGACCTGCACAATATTCACTTCCATTGCTTTCTTTCGTCCACTCTCTCCAAATCCACGCACATCCAAACACTCCAAATCCATGATCGCGCGGAAAAGGGCGAGGATTCCCCTTGCGTGGTCGGTTACCAAACGTCACAATAAAGAAACTTCTTTCCACATTCTTCGCTCTTGTGGGCCCCTAACCACAATCGTAACCGCTCATCTTCTTCGTATGACCAAAAAACAGCTAGTGGGTCAAATTTCAAATGTTGATTCATAATGGATTTTAAGAAAATTGTAAAACATCTAAACCATTAGACGATTACCTTTGGACTTTTGTAAGCTCCTAAGTCATGATCCAAACCGTTCATCTTCTTTTGAAAGGTAAAAGAAGGGTTACAAGGTCAAGTTTGATATTTTGATTCATCATGGATTTTCATAAGATTGTAGAAAACTCCAAACCATTGATGTGTAGTGCCCGAGCGAGATTTGTATAGGCAGTCCAAATTTAGTTTACATTCCTGTGGGCCCATAAACCATGATCAAAACTACCCATCCTCTCCAAACTAGAAAACATATACATATAAAAAAAAAAACCTTGTAGCATCTAAAAGTCCTTCCCAATTGCAGACAACATATAGGATAAGGCCAATTTTGAAAAGCCCAACACCTTGACGGTTGAGCCAGGGCAAGACCCAGCCTAGCGCTGGCTTGACCTTTGTCCATTAATAATATAAAATATAATATTTTTCAACTACATATGTATTCAATTAAACACAAACAAATTAACACCATTTGGACCAGTTACTTGCTATGTGTTTCAATTCAATGCAAATAAAAAGCCTATTTGAACCAATTACATCCTATGTATTTCAATTTCCGTGCAAATAAAGAAGCTCATGTGAATCAATCACTTCTTTGT